>JASAOO010003510.1:0-85646 GCA_030849075.1 Zelonia costaricensis
TACGTTTCTAGGTGTCTGCGTGGTTCCGACTCTGTCCCTGGCCAGTCTGGTGTTTGCGTTCCTTTGATTTTCCTCGTGATTCCCTCTTTCATCGCGTGGGGTGCGAAAAGTCAGCGCACGCTTTATATCGTCCTCACGGCTCCCGTCCACCCCGCTTCCCTTTTTCCATGGCTCTCCCTCTCTGTATTTCTGTCTCTCTCGAAGCCGAGCCGATGTGGTGCGTTTCTCCCCCACGACGTCCTCCGTGCCTCGCTGCACGGATGCACGCACACGCGCCGTGTGATACCCACGCCTTTGCCGTTTGTTTGTTTCTTTCTTTTCTTCTTTTGTAGCCATCCGCCTCTGTGCTCTGTTTGCGGCGTGCTGCCTTTTCCTGGATGTGCACTCTTGCTCTTAAAGCTGCTGCTGCTTCCCATCTTTCATGTTCCCGCCACGTATCGTGCCCGCTTGGTAAACGGCAGCCCTGCTCCTTTTTCCTGCTCGGCCACCTACCGCTGCCAGCATCCACCCGTGCGGCTTCGGACAGCGCAGCTTTTCCCCACACCACCGCACCTTAGCATCTTCTCTTTTCAGCCATTGTCGGCAACATTTGTCGGCCTAACGCGTCTCGTCCTCCTCTCCTCACAAGGTTCGCTTGTGCACCCGTGTCGCACGGCAGCTCCGCGAGGAAGGAGGAGGTGCGTGGCGTCTCGACTTCACTTCAGGCGACGCGGGGTGTGACGCTTCCCTCTCACCCGCTCTTCTCGCACTTTCCCTCCCCCACCTTCCCGCCGTCCCCCCTCCCCCCGATTCCCTGAAGGTTCTCAGCCCTCCCTCTTCTTCTTCTTTTCCCCGCTTTTCCGTTCTCATTTCGTTGTGTATGTGTTTTGTTTTTGCCTTTGTGTAGGCACGACCCTTTGGAGTGAATGTGTGAAGTCAATCTATGCTACCCCGCTTCAGCATAGCACATCTCGAAGGGCCATTCATGCCCTTTCTGCCCTCCACAAGAGCTCGCTTGCTGCATATTATCGGTGCTCGCCTCCCCAACCTCTTTTTCCTGTCGCGGATTGACGTCGCTTCACTTTGTTTCCCTTTTTTTGTTGTTGTTGATGCCGTTCTCTTGTGTGGACACTGAAGCGATTTTCAACTTGAGTCCCTGAATCGGCGCCCTGGCGATGGCGGTCCGCCGATCTCTGCTGCTTTCTTTTCAGCTTGTGTTACGTGTCTCTGTGCTCCCCCCTCTCCGTTTTCAGCATCCTCCACGCCTGCGTGGGAGGCTTTCACGTGTGCATCCCATCCTCTCTGTGCCGCTTCCAGACGCATTCGGAGGGGGGACAGTGGGGCACCGACGCCCATTTCCATGCGCACGCTTATGTGTTTGGCGTTTTTGCGGCCTCACTACGTTGCTATGTCTTTTGCTCTGTGTTTTCTTTTCGTTCTCGACCCTTGTGTCCTCTGTGTGCATGTGCATCCGCTCGCTTTCCGCGAATGCCACAGCGAGTCGCGGTGGTCGTCCTCTTGCCGTTTGCCTAAGCACGAACGTTCGCGGATCAGCGCACGCTGCGCCTTCGTGTCTCTACGGGTGACGTCGAGGGAAGGGCGTCACCCCTCCCCACGTCAACTTGCACGTGTGTGGCTGCGCGGAACGGTGGGTTCCGAAAAAATAGAGGACGGCGACAGAACCAACTATACATGGTAGTCGCCCCCGAGACCTCCAGTCGACTGGCTTTCCCTCCTTTGTTTTTGCTAACTTAGTTCTGTAATGGCAGCGTCGCCCTGCCTACCCTTCCATTTTTTTTTTGGTCTGACGTCACCTCGTTTTTTCTGTTAACTGCCTCTTTCTCCTTTTCTCCTCCCTCCTCCCTCGTTGCCTTGTGTCGATGCGCCAACGGAGAGGCACGCGTGCGGCTGCGCCACTTCACATACACGAAGAGCACCCCCGCACGCGGCCCTCTTCCCACGACGGCGAAACAGAACAACAAAGAAAAGCGGCACGCCTTGCCGCTGTCACTCGCCTCCTCCACCTCCACCTCCCCCCCCCCCTCCCTCTTCCCGCTTATCTTTCATCTTGTGCGCCCTCTTGTGCCTCCGCTTCCTGTTTTGCCGGACCGCTTCCTTTTCACACAGACGCAGCGGATACGTGACAGGCAGCGAGCCCACCGGCGCAGCGGACCGTGGGAAGCACGGTGTCAAAAGGCGAGTACAACCGCCTCCGTATCGTTTCGCCCTTCAACTTTTCTCCGCACCGCACACGCAACTCTTTCCCTTTTTTTTCGTGTGTGTGTGTGTGTGTGTTTGTGTAGGTCCCCGTGGTGTTGTTACACGTCTCCCCCTCCCCCGTCCCTACACTCGTCAAAAGTCAGCTTTCTCTTCACCGCCTCCTCCTTTGTCTCGCACCTGACCTCCCATCGCTGCCGTTGCCCAGGCACTCACCACCTTCCCCGACCCCTCCACACGAAACATTGTCTTCTCGTGTCTCTCCTTCGCCCTTGCTGGCGCCGATGTCGCCCACTCACTTGTATCTTTTCTCTGTCGCTGTACATGTTTTGCACGTGTGTTGCTTCTTGCTACCGATTCGGTACTTGGCATGGCTGCATAGGAGCAACTCTGGAAGCGTGCAGGCGCCGATGCCGACGCGTGAATTCCCGTGTGGTCTTCTGTCCTGCTGTTGCTCCCCTCTCTGTTTCTTGTTCGCTTTTTGCTTTTTAATTGGAAGGCTCTCCTTCTCTGTGTCGCAGTCGTGCTATGTATGTTTGTTTTGCTCGCCTGCTTGTTTTACTTCTCTTCCCGCTTCCTGTTTCACCGTCTTTGCGATACGCCACGTGTTCGTTGCCCCCACTTAATTGCGCGTGCGGGTGCTTGTGTTTTACGGAGGAAGGCGCACGTGCATGTGTGCGCGTGCGTCGGTGCCCGTGTGTTTGAACTGTAGCCATCTCGCCGTTGCGCACGATCGTACTTTCTTCTCGAGCGGCATTTGTTGCCAAGGGGTGCGTCGGAGTGCTTTGCCAGCCCCTTTCTCTTTCGCACACACCCTCCTTTGTGTCCTTCCGCCGGTAGCTTTGCCGCCGTTCCCCGCGACACACTATCTCGGTGTTTGCACGAAGCAGCCCCCTCTCCTCCCCTGCCCCTCCCCCTCGTCATCGACATACACGCACAGACCCACACTCAAACTTATACTCGTCAAAAACAAAGCGTTGTTTGACCAGCGTAGCACTGCCGTGTCGTGCGTTTGCTGCGGTTCGCCTGCGACCTCTCAGCTGTTTGCTTCTTTTTTTTGTTGTTTTTCTCTTGGCGGCCCTCTTTTTTTTTCTCCTTCACGCTTTCGTTCTTCTCCCACCCTTCTCCTCTTCTTCTGTTTGCCCGTCCTCAGCCTCCGAAATCCCCAACCGAATTCACTGCAGCGCGCAAACAAACGGGTGCACCACTGGGCAACACGACGCCCCACGTCTGGTGCCACATGCACTCTCTTTCTCTCTTTCGCTGTCTGTCAGGGCCGGGTGCTTCCGCGGTGTCACGGTCGTGACACGCCGCCTCCAGCTACACGGGGCCGTGCACTGGCGTAGACCTCAGACCGCACTCCACCACCTTGCCTTGCCACCGCCTCTGCGCCTTGATCCTCCACTATTGATTCATCGACCACGCCTTTCCCTCCCCTCTCCCCCACCTCTTCTTCTCACTCTCCCACACCACAGTGAACCGCACCCCGCCTCGTCCACTCCCCGACCTTTCCTGGCACCCAGATCCTAGCAGCCGGTCTCTTGGCGCCACCACCAACACCCCCTGCCCCTCCTACGTGTTTTCTTTCCTCTCTTGGTTTCTCCAGCACCACGTCGAGATGGCCTCCTTCCTGACCTGGACCGGACCCGCCGTTCTGGGAGCGTCGGTCGCGTTCGCGTACGTTGCGAACCACCCCACCCCTGAGCAGATCGAGAACAAGAGCGCCTACTTCTTCCCCTTCGGCACCCTCACCTACTGCGGCCTCCTGTGCGCCTTGCTCCTCTCTGGCAGTATGCCGCGCAATCCCTTTTTCCCGTCCTTTGTCTTCAAGGGGCAGGTCTTCCCGGTGCTGTACCGCATGTACTGCAGCTACGCCTTCGGCTACCGGCTCATCCGGCACTTCATGCACCAGCCGAACGCCTACCCCCACTCCGACTACCGCAATGGCATCCGCTGCATCGACGCGGAGAGCCCGCTGCGGCTCAAGGCGGCCCCGCCAGGACCCGCGGGCAGTGTGCCTTTCCTCAACAAGTTTTACGCACGCGCCGGCGGCCCCGTTGACGCGGCGCTCTGGACCGGCGCAACGGTGCGCGGCGTCGTTGTGGTGCCCATCCCCGTCTTCACGGACAACTACGCCTATCTGATCGTCTCGATGCAGACCCACAAGGTCGCCGTCGTCGACCCGGCTGACCCGGAGATGGTGTTGCGCATCCTCTAATCGCTGCGTGCTCAGCTGCGGGTGCCGCTGCAGGTGACCGAGGTGCTCACAACACACAAGCACTGGGACCACGCCGGGGGCAACCAGCAGCTGGCCGAGTACGCCAAGAAGAAGGCGCCCGTACCGGCGCACGAGGAGGCGGGGGAGGACTGCGCCCCCGTGACGCCGCTCCTCTCACCGGAGCTCCGCCTCGTCGGCTCCGAGCTGGACGCGCCGCTCTGCTGCGACGTGCTGCTCAACGACGCCTCGCCAGCGATGAGCATCATGGGCGGCGGCGCCAAGATGCAGGCGATGGCCGCGCCGGGCCACACGAAGGGCTCGCTTGTCTTCGTCGTCGGCTCGGCGGAGGAGGGTGTCATGACCGCCAGCCCGGCCCGCGTCGCCGTCTTCACGGGCGACAGCCTCTTCTGCGGTGGCTGCGGTGCGCCGTTCGAGACCGTCTCGGTGCGGGAGATCATGAAGGCGCGGGCAACCTTCCTCGAGGACCCGCGCATTCGCACGCAGCCCGGCACGGGGCAGGAGGTGGCCGAGGAGGACGTTCTGCTCTACGTGGGGCACGAGTACACGGAGCGGTTGCTGTCGGAGGTGGCCTCACTGATGGCACGCGTTCTGAAGCCGGACGCGAGCAGCACGGGCGACGATGGCAAGGCCCCTGACCCGCGTGCCCGGCTCTACGTCCGCGGCCTAGCGGACGCGCTGCGCGGGGTGAAGGTGCTGCGCGTGGAGTCGGACGGGCTCAAGGACGCGGCGCGCATGGGCAGCTCCGAGGGACCAAAGGCGGAGTTCCGTCTGCCGTCCTGCACCGTGCCGTCGTCGCTGGCGGTGGAGAAGACCGTGAACCCGCTGCTGACGGTCGACGATGAGGTGCTCGCCGCGCTGGCCGATGTGGAGAAGAGTGGCGAGATGGACTCCAACGCGGTCGAGCGCGCCATCTACTGCTCCGACCGGCGATGTGTTCCTACGTCCGCCTAAACGGTATCACTAACCCTCTCTTCCCTCCGCCATCCACCCTCACTCTCGCTTTCCTCCCAAGCGAGCCCTGTAAGCGCGTGTTGCCGACATGCGTTGGTGTCGCTCTACGCCCGCTGTGCCACTCAAACTCCCCCTTTCTGCCCTTTGTATCTGCATTCAACCCACCACCCCCTACCTCTCCTTAGTGGATTACACGTTCTTTCTTTCCCGCCCTCCCTCCCCTCCATCTGTCACTGCCAGTTTCCCGATTCCCCTCTGCAGCTCTCCAGTCGATGGACTGCGCCTCTGTGTGTCTGTGTGTCTGTGTGTGTGTGTGTGTGTGTGTGTGCGTGTTTGCTTGTATCGTTGTGTGTGCTATGGCGTGTGTGTGGGTGGGTGGGTGCGTGTCTATTGCAGATGCGAGCATACCTCCTGTTGCGTATCGTTCTATCCCTCTCTTGCTCAATGAAAGGGAAGGTGCGTCCCGTGAGGCACCGTGTGGGACGTGGCAGGTGCACCTCTTTCCCGCTCTCTCTCCTCCGCCACTCCGTCCGGACTTCATCACCGTTGCCTTCGGTTTGTCGTGTTTCCTTCACCCTCGCACTCAGACCCGTTGTACCTCTCACAGCCCATGTGCGAGAGTATAAGCAAAACACCATGCGTGTCAACGCACCGCAAGTGGCGCCAACGCACCTTTGAGGGGGAAAGAGGGGTACTCGAATGGAGCATGTGCGATGCGTCCCTTCCAGCTCAGTGCCCCCGGCACTTCCTCCGCGCCTGTCCCTCCCTCCTCTCCTCCCCCTCCCCTCACCCCTCCCCGCTACCGCGCCACGCACCTCTCCCTACCCCTCCATGCTTCCCCTTCTCATTCTCTTACGGACACCCATGCGCGGCGATGGCGCAACATACACGTCCTACACGTCTCACAATTCTATTGTGTCTCACCACAAGCACACCTGCAAACGGGTTACACCGCACAGTACCAACTCAACCACGCAATACCACCCTGCCGAGCCCCCTCCGCCTATTCCCCCCCCCCCCCTCACCCCCCTCCCGTGTGTGTGTGCGCGCTAGACAGCTGTCCTCGCTGTCCGCCACCCCTCCCCCCTTCCCTTTCCCGCTCCTCCGCCCCACGACATCATACACAGCTGCTTTTGTTTTCTCTCTTCGCACCGCCTACCCCCCTCCCAATCCCTCTCCCCAAACACACACTCGCCAACTCCACTCAACTCCTTTCCCCTTCCGCTGTCAAGCTGTCTCGCTAGAAGGTGCGTTTGTCGTGAGCCCCACGCCCGTCTGCTTTACGTAAGTGTGTCTGTGTCTGTGTCTCTCTCTCTGTGTTAGTCCGCTGCACAATTGTCGCAACAGCACTGGCGTTTGCGCCCTCGCCGATAAGCAGTGACACTTCGCGGAACGCGTACCGGCAACCAGCATGGCGGCCACGTACTTGCCCGAGGCGGACAACACCGCGGCCCCTGCGGCGCCGCGCACCCACGTACCGGATGAGGTCGAGGTGCTGCCCATTGGCAGTGGTGGCGAGGTCGGGCGCTCCTGCGTGGTGGTGCGCTACAAGGGCCGTGCAGTGATGCTGGACTGCGGTAACCACCCTGCGAAGAGCGGCTTGGACTCGCTGCCCTTCTTCGACAGCATCAAGTGCGACGAGATCGACGTCGTGCTCATCACCCACTTCCACCTCGACCACTGCGGGGCGCTGCCGTACTTCTGCAACCAGACCTCTTTCAAGGGTCGCATCTTTATGACAAGCGCCACCAAGGCCTTCTACAAGATGGTCATGAACGACTTCCTGCGCGTCGGCGCCGGCGCCAGCGACCTCGTCACGAGCGAGTGGCTGCAGAGCACGATTGATCGTATCGAGACGGTCGAGTACCACGAGGAGGTGACACTGAACGGCATCTCGTTCCAGCCCTTCAACGCCGGCCACGTGCTCGGTGCCGCCATGTTCATGGTCGACATCGCGGGCATGCGCGCCCTGTACACCGGCGACTTCTCCCGTGTGCCGGACCGCCACCTGCTGGGAGCGGAGGTGCCGCCGTACTCACCGGACATCCTCATTGCCGAGAGCACGAACGGCATTCGCGAGCTGGAGTCGCGCGAGGAGCGCGAGCACCTTTTCACGAGCAGCGTGCACGATGTTGTGCGGCGCGGTGGGCGCTGCCTCGTCCCTGTCTTTGCCCTCGGCCGCGCGCAGGAGTTGCTGCTCATTCTGGAGGAGTTCTGGGACGCCCACAAGGAGCTGCAGAACATCCCGATCTACTACGCCTCGTCGCTGGCGCAGCGGTGCATGAAGCTGTACCAGACCTTCGTCAGCGCGATGAACGACCGCGTGAAGCAGCAGCACGCGAACCACCACAACCCGTTCGTGTTCAAGTACATCCACTCGCTAATGGACACGAAGTCGTTCGAGGACAACGGCCCGTGCGTTGTGCTGGCGTCACCTGGCATGCTGCAGTCCGGCATCTCGCTTGAGCTGTTCGAGCGCTGGTGCGGCGACCGCCGCAACGGCATCATCATGGCCGGCTACTGCGTCGACGGCACGATCGCGAAAGACGTGCTGGCCAAGCCGAAGGAGGTGACCAAGGCGGACGGCAAGGTGCTGCCGCTGCGCATGAGCACCATCGAGGCCGTCTCCTTCTCGGCCCACTCCGACGGCCGGCAGACACGCGACTTCATCCAGAACCTAACCAAGGTCAAGCACACCATCCTCGTGCACGGCAACCCTGGCGCGATGGGGCAGCTCAAGAACAAGCTCCTGCAGGACTTCCGCGACCGCAACATGTCCGTGTACACTACCATGAACCAGGAGTCTATCCGCATCCCCTTTGTGCAGGAGCGCACCGCGAAGGTGATGGGCAAGCTGGCGAACATGAGCGTCCGCGAGGGCGAGTTCGTCAGCGGTGTGATGCTTGTCTCGGGGCAGCACCAGTACAGCATCCTCCACCCCGACGACATCCCCGTCTTCACGGATCTGTGTGTCAACCGTGTCCAGCAGGCAATGGTGCTCCCGCTTCCGCGGCACCGCTCCCCGCTGGAGGTGCTCCAGGTGCTGCAGCGCTACTTCGCGCAGAGCAAGCTCTTCGAGGAGGTCGCGCCGCGCCCCGCCAGCCACGAGGAAACGATCGAGGCGCAGCAGGCCGCCGCCGAGCGCGGCGAGACGCGCGACCCCGACACGACGCAGCTGTTCGTCTCGAAGGATGTGACGGTGGACGTGCACAAGAGCTCGCAGGCGCAGACGACGCTGACCATCACGTGGTACAGCAGCCACTACAACGACCTGCTTGCCGATGTCACGTGCATCGCGCTGGCGAAGCTGGCGGAGGAGCCGCACGAGGCGGAAGGCGAGGATGTGCTCGTGCCGGCGGACGTGTCGGGCCAGGACCGCATTTTCCGTGTCAAGTGCTTCCACCACATGATCTCGCAGTTCTACCCGTCCGTGAAGACAAACCTCGCCTCGGGCAGCTGCAGCGTCTCGCTGGCAGATGGTCAGGTGGCGCACATCGTCGACTGCATCGAGGTGGACCTCGAGCGGACCGCCGGCAAGAAGGACGTCGACTACGACGCGCCAGAGGTGCAGAAGCTCAAGCAAATTCTGAAGCGCATCTACCTCACGCTCTTCCCCATCCCAGCGGACAACGGCTGGTGCGACTGCGGCATGATCCACGGCGAGGAGCCCGTTGCCGAGTAACGGGGAGAGAAAGCAGTGATGTGAGCTCAGGAACTGCGTGCAGCGAAACGTGACTGAACAGGCGCACCACTCCCGCCGCTTTTCTTTTTTCTGTTCGTTTCTTTGGCGCCGAAGTATTGCAGCTCCGCTCCGATGGCGCTCTGCCTTTACGTCTCTCTGTGTGTTTTGTCGCGAGCTGGTCAAGGACACCCTCTTCTCGACGCTGCGTCTAGAGGACTCACGTGTCTGTGAGTGGTTGTTGCCGCCTGTCTGTCTGTCAGCGTGTGTGCGTGTGTGTGCTTCTGGAGGGGGGATGACAACGGAGAGCCCACTGGTACACCCTTCGCGCGTTCTCTTTTTGAGGGGGGGCGCAGTGCGGTGCACCCCTCCCCCTCCCCCTTCCCTTTCATCTTTCCCCTGCCTGAGACGCTTAACTGGAAAACAAACGCAAAAGGGGTCATGAAAGACCGAAGGGACGAGGGCGTGGCGGCGCGCCTGCTCACCTCCGCCGTGACCGCATGTTGCACCCTGTAGCGCGGCGCCCCCTTCGCAGTGGCGGCGCGCCGCTCTTTTCAATGCAAGGTCCGCCGCCGGAAAACGGGCGCGGACGAGCCGGCTTCTACATCGACGTACGACTGCCCTGTGCCAACCCAATTTCTTCACTGTGTGATGCCATCTCCGGTCCCCCACGTTGTGCGTTGTCGATCATCCTCGTCACCTGCTCGGCGCCGTCACGTGATCGCCTGCAGTGAAAGGGTCCCTGCAACCCCCTCCCCATCCACTCCGCCTCTCCACCCTTTGATAGCATTCACAGCGTCTCTTGCCTTATTCTGCAGCCGAGCACACGGCAACGGCTCTACATCAAAACGAAAGAGAAACGTTAGCGACCACACGCCCTGCCTTGATACACACAAATACAGAGGAAGATACTCAAAACTCTCCTGACACAAGAAAAGCGAAGGTGGCTTTGAGAAGACCGAGACCCCCCTCCACCCAGGCACCGGAAAGCAGAGCGCAGAGGCGGGGCAGCGCTCGCGCACACTAAGGTGCCGGACACACCAGCCCTTTCGGTGTGCAGTGGCGGTGTCGCGGCTCTAATCACACAATCAAAACGTTGCTTCAACCCTAGCCGGAGTCCTCCGCCTGCTGTGCGTTCCTTTTTCCTTCTTCTCCACGCCGTTTCACGAGCTGTGGTACTTCAAAGCAGACGAAGAAAAAAAAACGACCACTCCTCCTTCTGCACGCCGACTCCGCCTGCGCTCTTGTGTGTTCACTCCCGCCCACCCACCCCCCCCCCTCCCCCACGCCTTCCCCCAGCCCTGCCCCGCATCACAGTCCCCCACCTGCCACTCTCTCATTCTCACACACAAATTCTCGTATTTTTGTCTTTTCCCTTTTTTGTTGTTGTGGAACCTCGGGCAATTTCATCGTCACCGCTGCTGCTGCTGCTGCCACTGCGCTTCGGTCGCTTGTAGTTCATCTCATCGCACGCGCGCTGTTTTTTTTGTTGTTGTTGTTCTCTGTTTACGTGTTCTCTTCCATTTCCTTTTCCTTTTGTGCGAATTTCTGAATTGCCGGTAGACGTGCACTCGGTGAGACCCGCTTCCCCTTCCCCGTGCCGTGGGGTGCGCAGCTGCCGAACTCCTCCCCCTACGGATCCGAGGCGGGTCTGCGTCTGCGTGGAACTCACAACTGCACGCACCTCAACAACAACAACAAAAAAGAAGTGTATTGGCGGATGTCAACGGTGCACATGCACCGCCGAGAGGACGGCGTCGCGGGTGGCAGCGAGAATGGCGGCTCACCACGCAGCGGGGCAACGACGTCGCAGAGCGTGAACACCCACCCGCATTCTCCCATGGCGGCGCTTAGCTCGAGCGAAGCAAACCGCACCGCCACGAGCTCCGCCTCGTCGTCCATCGCCAACCTTGCAGCGCTCGTGCCGCCCTCAATGCGGGCGCGGACGTCTGCCGGAGGCAACGGCTCGGGCCGCGCCGTTCCCGCTGCGAACGGAGCCTCGCTGGATGCCGCGCCGCCCGCCACCAAGCCGCTTCGGCGCCGCAACGGCTACCTCTCCGTGCATGGGCAGGACAGCAGCGACACAGCCGAGCCGCCGGACGGCGCGTCGCGCAGTCAGTCGCCGCCGCGGAGCTCGACGGGCAACTGCACGCCGTTGCCCTCCAGCGGCCGGGCCCTCTCTGAGGTGAGCGCCAGCACCGTCGACGACGAGGCGGGCCACTCAGCCACCTCGAGCGCGCCCAGCAGCGGCCACCTGCGCGCCAGGGCAGCCGACTACGCGCCGCTGCCGGAGGTGACGGAGGCGCCACTGCCCGCCCAGCCGCAGCTGCCCAAGCTAGCACGCCCGCGCTTCGGCTTCGAGACGGCTCCCACAGCGCCCGCCAACGTGCACCACTACCACCAGCCCGCGGCGCCGTCGTCACCGCCGTTGCCCCCGCCTCCTCCACCGCCGACACTTCCACCGGCCACAGCGCTCGACTGTCTCGGCGATGACTATGAAGGCTGGAAAGACACAGACGTGGCGGTTGCCGACGCGGCCGCAACAGCGCCCACGGCGGACGCCAGCGCCTCCGCCCCCGCGCATGTGCCGCCGGCCAGCCCGTTGCCGCCGATGACGGCTGCGCCGCCAAAGCCGCCCAAAAAGTCGAGCACGGACGGCGCGGGCGACCACCGGAAGGACACGGGCTTCACCCCACTGCCCGAGCTGCCGCCCGAGCCGAGGGCGGACAAGGGTGCGGCGCCGGCAGCACAGCGGAAAGAGGCACACCCCGCCACCGCGGAGAACCGTAACCCGAGCAGCCGCACCCCGTCCGGGCGTCGGCCCACGCAGTCGGTGCAGACGGCCCGCGCTCGCGCGCAACAACGGCGCCGCGCCCCGTCGTCGTCGCCCTGCTCGCGCGGCACGCCGGTGTCGCCGCAGCCCGAGTTCTTCCCGGGCGCCAAGCGCCTGGACGACAGCCGGCTGCCGCTCTCCACGAAGCTCGTCCTGGGCACGACGTTTGCGATTGGTGTGGTGCTCAGCCTGTACCTGGCGCGGTCCGTCTACCGCTACGCCTCCGTGAGCATCAAGGAGCCGGTGTCGCCGGTGTCGGCGTCGAAGTTTGCGCAGTCGCGGGTGCCCAAGAAGGTGGAGGTGAGCGACAAGGAGGCGGCAAGGGTCGCCCGCGACATTCGTGACCGCATTGTCACGAACATGCAGAGCGCCATCAAGTGAGATTTCCCCGCAGCGAAGTGCACCACCATCCCATACTGCTGCAGTGTCCCGTTGTGCCTGTTCGCCCTTTCTTTTTTGTGTTTGTTTGCTGCCAGTGACACTTGACCGGTTCGCGCACCGCGGCCGCTGTTCCACGGCCGCACCATCCCTTGCTTGCCGCGTCTGTTTCTCGTTCTCTCTCTCCCCGCTTTCCGTTTCCCTGCGTCACGGGCACATGCGCACACATGCCTACGCCTTTGTGCGGGCACTGGCGCCCCTTCTCCTCAACCCCCGTCTGTCTGCTGACGTGATGGACGCGCTCAACGTCCCTCTTCATTTTTCTGTTTCTCGCTTCTGCCCTGTGTGCTCCACGGTCTTGCTCATTCTTGACCCGCTTGCCTTGACGCATCCCTCCTCGTATTCTTCATTCCGCCCCCACCCTCCACCCACTCATCCCCCCACTCCTCCTCCTCTACTGCTCGTTTCATATGCGCTCTGTGAGAGTGCTGAAGCAACGGCCAAGACCAGGGGATGGGATGGCACGGCCGCCGCTCCCCCCCCCCTCCCCCGCGGTGTTGTTGCGACGGTCGATTTTGTGCCTCGCCGCTTTCTGTGTGTCGTTGTCCGTGTGCGGTGGGTTCACTGTGAAAGCGGGTGGTGGTTAGCGTTGCTCTGCTGACACGCTTGCACAGCTCGTCTTCTCGCACCTCTTTTTTCTTTATTTTTCTCCCTCCCTCCTTGTACACACGGCATCTGTGTCGGTGTAGAGAGGGCGCGTGTGCGTGCGTGCGTGCATTGTTGCCACCAGCTTAACCCCGCAGGCCTTGACAGCCAACTCTGTGAACAAGATGCGCAAGTGCACCACCCGCTTGACCTGCGCGTTGCAGACGCACGACAACTCGTAGTGGCTGCCGGTGCTGCGGGGCGGTGGGGGAACCAACGCGCAGTCTCCTGTGCATGCGCTTTGCTCCACCCCAACGCCCCCCCCCACCCCCTTCATCACGCCCGATGACCAGCTGCGATTGGAATGGGGCCTACTCCACCCCCCCCCCCCCCCTTCCCTTGCCTGGGGTGCGCTCTCTACGTCCAAGTACATCCCCCTCTGTCTCTCTCATCCCCCATCTCTAACCTGCTCCATGTTCTCGGCAGCCGTTCACACTACTCTCAGGACAGTGCCCTTTCCACACACACACTCCCTCTCTCTCCACCACTCTCGAGCAGCGCACGGACGCGTCACCATCAGCCCAACACTCATTGCGAACTTCCGACGGCGTGTTCTCCACCCGGGGCTTCTCACCTCTCTCTCTCCGTCTCTGCCGCCCTTCATCTCTCGCCTTTAGAGCAAACACTGTGGTTGTCCGCTTCGGCGTCGTTTGTGCGCGCTTTGTCCCGTGTAATCGCTGCCCACCACCCCCCCCCCGTCCGTTTCTTTTTTGTTGTTGTTTTTCTTCTTGGCGTTGCGCACTTCTTCCGCGACTGTGTAGCTTCCTGCACGCTTGTGTGCAGGCTCGTGTGTGTCTGTGTAGGAGGCGCGTATCCGCGGCTAAGTTCTAATTCCGATCCCCAAACGTGGACAGCGGTGTCTCTCCGCGTCCGATCCAATCACCCACTCACCCATCACCTTTTTTTTATCTCCCAGGAGTGTGGCGTCATGAAGGCGGAGAACGGCAAGCCGGTTGTGAAGCGGGAGCAGAGCCGCTCCGACGAGGACGAGGAGGTCAACGAGGAAGAGCTCAACTGGTGGGAGCAGGAGAACCTCCGCATCGCCGGCAAGGGCGAGCGCCGCTGGGAGACGCTGAGCCACAACGGCGTCCTCTTCCCGCCCTTGTACGAGCCGCACGGCATTCCGATTCACTACGATGGCCAGGTCTTCAAAATGACGCCGGAGGAGGAGGAGGTGGCGACGATGTTTGCCGTGATGAAGGAGCACGACTACTACCGCATGGAGGCCTTCCGCCGCAACTTCTTCGAGAGCTGGCGCGAGATCCTGGACAAGCGGTCGCACCCCATCCGGCGCCTGGAGCTGTGCGACTTCGAGCTCATCTACCAGTGGCACCTCACCGAGCGCGAGAAGAAGCTCAACCGGACCAAGGAGGAGAAGAAGATCATCAAGGAGAAGCAGGACGCCGAGGCGGAGCCGTACCGCTTCTGCATGTGGGACGGCCGCCAGGAGCAGGTGGCGAACTTCCGCGTCGAGCCGCCCGGTCTGTTCCGTGGCCGCGGCAAGCACCCGCTGATGGGGAAGCTGAAGGTGCGCGTACAGCCGGAGGACATCACAATCAACATTGGTGAGACGGCCGAGGTGCCGACGCCGCCGGCGGGGCACAAGTGGGCTGCCGTGCAGCACGACCACACCGTCACGTGGCTCGCCATGTGGCGCGACAGCGTGGCTGGCAACTTCAAGTACGTCATGCTCGCCCCTTCCTCCAGCGTGAAGGGGCAGTCCGACATGATGAAGTTCGAGAAGGCGCGCAAGCTCAAGGACCGCGTGGATGACATCCGCGCCTCGTACACGGAGGACTTCAAGTCGAAGGACCCGCACGTGGCGCAGCGCGCCGTGGCCATGTACTTTATTGACCGCCTCGCGCTGCGTGTCGGCAACGAGAAGAGCGAGGACGAGGCCGACACGGTGGGCTGCTGCTCCCTGCGCGTCGAGCACATCCAGCTGCTCCCGGACAACGTGGTGCGGTTCGACTTCCTTGGTAAGGACTCGATCCGCTACCAGAACGACGTGCCGGTGCTGCCGGAGGTGTACGCGCTGCTGGAGCGCTTCACCCGCCACAAGCGGCCCGAGGTGGACATCTTTGACCAGCTCAACCCGACGCAGCTGAACGACCACCTCAAGTCCTTCATGGACGGCCTGTCGGCCAAGGTGTTCCGCACGTACAACGCCTCCATCACGCTCGACCGCTGGTTCAAGGAGCGGCCGGTCGACCTCAAGTCGTCCATCGCGGACAAGCTCGCCTACTTCAACAAGGCCAACACCGAGGTGGCCATTCTGTGCAACCATCAGAAGTCCGTCTCGAAGAACTTCAAGTCGCAGATGGCGCAGCTGACGGCCAAGTCTGAGTACACACGCAAGACGATCGAGCTGCTCGAGAAGGCTGAGCTGGCGGCCAAGAAGCAGTCCGTCGAGGCGGCGGCGAAGGAGTTCCTGGCCGAGCAGGACCGCATGCAGCGCGAGTGGCTCGAGAGCTACGGCACCGAGGAGCAGAAGAAGGAGTTTGACGAGATCGTGGCGAAGCGGGTGGCACCGCGTGTGAGCTCCGGCAATACGAAGAAGGCCTCCTCCTCCTCATCGGGCACGAAGAAGAAGAAGTCTGCCTCGGGCGCCAAGAAGCCCAAGGCAGCTGCCAAGAAGGCCAAGAAGGCGTCCAGTAAAAAGAAGGGCGCGAGCAAGAAGCCGAGCAAGTCCAAGAAGGAAGCGAAGGAGGACGAGGGCGAGGACGACGTGCCGCTGATGAGCATGGCAGCGGCCAAGGGCGCCGCCAAGCCGAAGAAGACGGCGGGTGCGAAGCGGCAGCGCGCGGCGAAGGAGGAGGAGGACGAGAGCGACGACGACGTCCCGCTGGCCGCCCTCAAGGCGTAGGCGTGCAAAGACAACCGCCATGATGCACCACAGCGCGCTCGGCGAGCACTTCGATGAAGCACCTCGCATGGAGATGACGCCATAGGCGAGGCTGCCATCTTCGTCTTTCCCTTCAATTAGATCCGGCTTTGTAAGCCTCTGCACAAGGGCCCGTTGGTGCCATCTTCTCCCACTCCCACAAACCCCGTCCCACCCCGTTTCGTGTATACCCCTTGTCGTGTAGTGGTGCTGTGTTCGCTGTTCGTGTAGCCCCAACTGCAGCTGTTGGCTTGGACCTCTTTCCTGTGCGGTTGCTCACCCCGTGCTTGGACGAGGGCGGGGTCGTGCGAGAGGGCGGTATACCACCAGCACGGAACAGGCCCACATCAGCGCACCATCGCCAGTTCCCTGTCTCTTTCATCTGTTCCTGTTCATTTGTGTGATCCCAAGAAGCGCCGCCCGCCTCGCCTCCTCCCTCGCCCTTTCTCTGGCATTGGCGTAGCTTTGACGTCGATGCGCGGGAGACAGCAACGAGTCAAAGGGTGGTGAGGTGATAGCGGGCGCTCGCCGCACGAACAGCAAACGATGTCAAGCGAAACGAGGGATCGATGAAGGACGCGAAGCAGTGCTCGGCTGCTCTCCTCGCACGGATCGTGTCGGCGGTCGGCGTGCACGCCACCTCTGCTGAGTCGCGCGTCTCTGCCGTGGCGCTCGAGGTGGCTGATGAAGGCGTCAAGTCATTCAGACGTGGTTTGAACTTGCGTCGCGTAGCTCGTGCGGGGGCCTTCGAGCTCGCGAGCATCTTTCGCTCACCCCCCCCCCGGTCGCCCCGCCTTCTTTCTTTGTCCTGTGCGTTGGAGTACCGAAGCAATACGAGATACGCTTCAAACGGCCGCATCGGTGGCGCTGACGACACGCCGCTTTCTCACCTGTTCTTGTCGATGCAACTCCGCCACCTCTTTCCCTTTCCCTTTCCCCCCCCTCCTCCCCCTGTCGCTCTCGCAGGAGACGTGCGCACCACCACAGCCTCCCTCCTCCTCCCCCCCCCTCCATCGGGCTCACGGTCCCTTGTGCATGCGTTGAAACCAGCGCAGACCAACCACCTCCGGTGTGTACCCACCCGCACCTGCCATACCACCAAATAGGGAGAGTGGGGTACCGCTCAACCGTTGTGCATAGACACCGCTCCTCTGCGGCGACGTGCGTGTGTGCCGGGTACAGCCGCACGCCCACGCACTGTCTTCTTTCTGCCTGCATAGAACACACCCACCACCACCCATCATTTTCTGCGCAGATCTTCCTTTGTGGCTTCTTGTGTTTACCGCTCGCGTGTGCATCATAGAGACGTACTTTCCACTTCCCCCTACCCCCTTCCAACACACCCACACACACACACATACACGCCGGCTTACACTCTCGCTTTCGCACCGCGTCGCAGACGAGCTTCACCTTGGCGCCCCGTTGCCCTCCTCCGTGTGCGGTCCATGGCAACGGTGTCGCTCTCCTCCGTGGTGCGGGCCAACCCGCGGCTTCTCAACGCCTCGCTGGAGAAGCTCTCGTGCACCGGGCAGGGCGTGACCCTTGTCGACATCTACCCTGCCGTGCTGTCGGCCCTGACGACCAGCGGGGCACCGGCTTGTGTAGCCGAGGAGGCCCGTGCGGTGGTGCAGGCCGCGCGGCGAGCCCATCAAGCGCCGAGTGCGTGCGGCAACGTTGCCGATGCCGTCGCGGTCGACCTGGCGTCATGCGGCCTGTTTTCGCCGAATCGGAAGCGGGCCGCGGGCGTCGCTGTGGACGACTCGTACATGGACAACTTCAACGTCGGCATTGCCATGAGCCTGCACACGGTGCTGCTCTCCCGCAACCGCATCGCCAGTCTGCTGGGTATCGTGCAGTTCAAGCACTGCGTCCGCCTCTCGCTGCTCGGCAACTGCATCCGCGCCATCGAGGACTGCGAGCCACTCGCCATGTTGCCAGATCTGCAGTTCCTTTCGCTCGAGTACAATCCTGTGACGCAGCTGCCGCACTACCGCGCACACCTGCTGCGCATCACCGCGTGGCCGCAGGAGCTGACGCCACGCACGTGTCGTCTGCGCAAACTCGACAGCACCGCCGTCACCACGGCGGAGGTGCGGCACGCCGCGCTGTGCCTTCAGCGAGAGGCGGCGCTGCTGCCCGAGCTGCTCTACCGCACGCAGCTCCTTGCCTTCCTCGTTGACGTGGAGAGACGCCAGCGGGTGCACCGCGAGATGCGGCAACGTGGGCACCTCTTACAGAACCTCACCGGGGGCGTGCAGCTGGACGCGCTGCTCGAGCGCGGTGTGGCGCACGCGCTCTCCCGCGTCAGCGTCGCCGGGGCCGCGCACGTGGCCCGACAGCTCGTGCGGGACCGGCGGCACCTGTGCAGCGACCCCGTCCCGCGCGCCCCAGCCGCCGCGTGCCTGGAGGACACACAAGGCGACGCTGCTGCGAGGGGCGCTGGTGGCGATGCGACGGAAGCCAACTGCGGACACGAGGCGGCCTCGGCCACAGTGACGTACTCCGGCTCTGGCGACCTCGACGTGACCGCCATCGACAGCGTCAGCAGCGTGGTCTCCTCTTCGTGCTCCCTGCTGTCACACTCACCGGATGAGGACGCCGCGGCGCTGCGCTCGCTGTCGCAGCTGCTGGCGAGCGGGGAGCTGGAGTGGAGCCGGCGGTCGTTGCGCCGCGCCGATGCGTCCACGGCGGCACGCACGTGCCGGACGTGGTCAAAGGACGCGTTCCGACAGACCATCGCCACCCTCGACGTGCGGCTCTGCGCGCTGCTGCTGCGCGTCTCGCGGGTGCTCGGGCAGACGCTGTCTTCCCAGGACGTGGACCGCCTCTGCGAAGTCTGGCTGCACGCCGTATCGCACTGCGTGGCAGCGGCGGAGTCTGACGCCGTCAACGTCACCGGACCGCGGCGCCTCGTCACCGACAGCGGCGTGCGCTGCGGCAGCGCCAAACCCGCGAGCCCGCAGAAGGGCCCCCCACCGCGGCAGTCGCAGCGCCAGCGCTCTTCGAGCCCGGCCGCAGCAGCAGCAGCAGCAGCGGCGGCGGCGGCGGCCACCCCCTCCAGGGATCGTCTGCCTGTGGAGACGGCGGCGCCGGTCCGCGTGAGTGTGTGGCAAGCCGCGGCCAGTGACCCGCAGTGTCTCTCCGATGCCTCGTCGTCATCGACGGCGGCGCCGCTGCCCTTTGGCGGCCACGCCGTGCACGACGACGCGTCGATGGACTCCTGCGCCGACGTCTCAGCGTCGTCGCTGTCTTCGGCAGACGCGTTGGCGCTCGCCCCTCGCCACACCCCTCCCGTCCCAGCGGCCCGCCCGTCTAGTGTGCGAGCTGTGACGACCGCGTCGCCTCTCGCGGACGCCAATGCAATCACCCAAGCCGGTGGTGGTGCGGATGGGGGTGAGTTGCCGGCGCTGCTCGGCGCACTGGACGCATTTCGGCGACGCACGGAGCAGCAGTGTCGGCGCCGCGCGCTCGCGCAGTGGCGCACCGCGCTGCGGCACCGGTGGCAGACCCGCATTGCCGCTGCGTCTGTCCGCGAGAAGGTCAGCGACGGCGCCGTCACGCACCTGCGCAGCCCCTCGTGGGGCGGGCTGTTGGTGCAGGTCCCCTACACGGAGCGCAAGCGTGGCTTTTTCGCGTGGTGGCGGCGCCGGGCACAGCTGCGGCAGGACTGCCGCGCCGTGCAGCTCCGGCTTGTGTGGGGGCGGTGGCGTCGCAAAGCCGCGGCCGCCTCGCGCCTGCGCCTGCAGAGTGAAGAGGCGTGCGTCGTCATGGCACGGCGGACGCGGGAGTCGGTCTTTGCTCGGTGGCGCGCCAGGGCGGAGCTGAACGCGGCTGCCCGATGCGAGGCAGCGCGGCGGCGGGTCGCACTGGTCGACGCGATGCACAGCCCCGACACCTTCTTGTCGCTGCGCTCGCCCACACCGTGGACGGCACACCTCGCTGCGCGTACCCCGCCGCCGCAGATCACCGTGCTGCGGCGCCGAGTGCTGACGCCATCGAAGACGCTGGAGTCGGTGCTCGGTACCGCGACGCCGGCGTTGGCACAGTCCGCGATACGCGCTGACACGCACGCAGCCGACCACAGGGACTCGCTCGTCAAGTCCGTCTGGGGGCCATGCGTTGCCGCGTCGCCTGTCACAGCCGCCACGGCTCCAGCGGTGGCAGTGACGCCGCCGAAGGAGGCAGGCGTTGGCAAGGCCGAGACGTCAAGCACGGCACGCAGCACGTCCGAGGACACCGACGCCGGCCTCTCCGTGGCTACCGCGTCGCCGAGCCCCGGCATCAGCGCAGCCAGCTGCGCGCCATCGCCGCCCGAGGTAGCGACCTCGCCGGAGTGGTGGGTGCAGCAGCGGGGACAGCAGCCGTGCGCACACCACTCCCGACCCGACGCCTCGCCTTTGCCGGCGGCCCCATGTGGCACGCAGCGGGAACTTACGCCTCCGCCAGCGATACGCGCCCTCTTTCCGGCCGCTGGCACGCGGTCTCACTCGTTCGACCCCATGCCTGGTGGAACCGCTGCCGCGCACACGGCGGTGGTGTGGACGCCGCCGGCGGGGTCGACCGCCTTCAAGCTGTACGGCGCCTCGAGGCCGAGCCGGCTGCCGTCCACCTGTGCTGCGAGGCAAGCCATTGTGCAGAGTCGTAGCAAGGGTGAGCCGGGGGCGCTTCCGGCTGACACCGCTGCGCTGCGACCACCTCCGTTGGAGGCATCACCGTACCCTGCGGCAGATGTGGAGGCGCTGGTGGCGCGTGCGAAGGAGTTGGAGGCGGAGCGCGACGCTCTGGCAGAGGCGCTGCGTGAACAGCACGGCCACCCCGCCCGGACGCATGGGCCGCCACCTGTGCCACTGCACTTGGGCACGCCGCTCGCCTTTCCTGTAGCCATCGAGCCAGAGGAGCGTGCGTCATCGCCACCGCCGCCCTTTTGCGTCGTGGACCGCCTAGAAGAAGAGTGCGCGGCGCGCGAGAAGGAGGTGCGGCGGCTGGAGCTGTTCGTCGCCGCCTTGCAGGAGGAGCGGCATCACCTGCTGGAGACGATGAAGGTGGATCTCTTCCGCTACTAGGGGGGAGGGGCGACGACAGGGGCTGCTCGCCCCCCTGGCCCTCGAAAAGGGAGAAGGCGCGCACTGCGTCACAATCGAAGGTTAACACCGGAAAAGCAATACAAAAATGAAGCAGAAGAAGCTCGCGCTTGCCGAACATGGCAAAGAGGCGAAGAATCCCCGTCGCTTTCTTTTTTCTGTTTTCTCACGGCGCTAGTCCTCAAGGCCACTTCTCGCCCGCTCTCGAGTACTGCACGTTCAGCGTGAACGTCACTCCTTCTCCCTCTCCCCCCCCCCCACCCACTCCTCCTCCCGCCTGCCTTCTCTTTCGACTCGTGTGGTGCTGTGTGTCAAACATGCGCCCTGCAGTGCCGTACGTGCACTGTGGTCATCCGGCGTCTGAAGCGTCGGTTTCGCTTTTCTTTCGGCCTGCAAAAACACCGTGGCCTCCTGCGGCCCTACCTGCCGCTGCCATCGCTCATCCATCACGCAAGCGCCGTGCTTTCACTGACGGATTGTGTTCTTCGCCGTGGACTTTTCCCGCTCACCGCCTCACCCCCACCTCCGGCCCACAGAGTTTGACCACCACCATCGCTGCCGGTCACAGCTGCAGACGTGGTGAGGCGCGATGTTTGGCGGTGGTGAGGAGTACTTCCAGGACCCGCCGGAGATCGACCGGGACACGCTGGGTCGCTATGCCACCTTCTGCGCCCGCCTCCGCGCCATCGAGAAGCCTGGCAAGAAGACCATCACAGAGGCTGCGACGCTCGCGCGCGAGGTGGGCGACACCCTCCTTGACTACGAGCTTGTTGTTGGGGCCCTCTTCCGACACATCAAGACGTGGACCGGGCAGAAGCAGCTCGCCTGCTGGTACGTGCTGGACAAGCTGTGCAAGGAGGATCGTGACAAGTACGGCTACACCGCCGGCAAGTACATCCTAGAGGTCGGCCGCGACTACATCCCGTACGAGGACCCCGAGCTGGCCGGCAAGTACGAAAGCCTCGTCGAGCACTGGGAGAACGTTTTTCCGCGCCACGTCGTCGATGCCCTCTGGATCGCCAAGAAGGAGCGGTTGTGGGCGGTGGAGCACCCAACGGAGGTGGCGGAGCAGCAGCGGGCCGAGGAGGCGGAGTGGGCGCGCGAGGAGGTGGCGATGCAGGACGAGGACGGCCTCAACGACTTTGGCCAGCCCTGCATCGACTTCCTGCAGGGACACTGCAGCTGGGGCGACAGCTGCCGGCTTTACCACCCACCCGGCGAGGAGGGCTCGCTGCCGGCGGAGTGCCGCATGGGCGACTGGAAGTGCTCGGCGTGCGGTGTCATCAACCGCCACTTCCGCCGCCGCTGCTCCAACTGCGTGCGCGAGAAACCGCAGTACAAGAAGGGCCGCGTGCCGTCGACAGAGGACAAGCTGCTGTGCACCCCCGACCCGGCAGCCACGCAGGCGTTCCACCAGCAGTTCGGCTACAACCCTTACATCCCAGGCGAGGCCATCGCGCACTTCAAGCTGCGACTGGAGGGGGTGTCGGCCGACGCATACCGCCAGGAACGCGCCGCCGCGTACCGAGTGCGCATTCTCGGCCGCGCCCCGTCTAACCCGTTGGAAGTGCGCTGCAAGGCGACAAAGCACTTCCCCGACGTTGACATGGATCCGGACGATGAGTACGAGGTCGGCAGCGACGGCCTGATCGCGAAGCGGCCGCGCACCGAGAGCCTTGTGCCGGCAAACACGTCCGCCAACAGCGCCATCGCGCTCTTCGCGCAGCTCGTGATGGAGCGTGGCATCCTGGACCCAACGGTGCCGCAGCTCTTTGGCGAGCTCTCGCGATATATCCGCCAGGCCGCCGCGGACCCGACGATGGAGCTGAACGAGACCCAGGCGGAGGTGCTGCTGTCCGCGTGCAAGCTCGGCTTCACGGCCTGGAACGCAAACAAAGGGGCCGTTCCGTTTGTAGCGACCTTCTTTAAGGCGGTGCGCCACAACGAGGGGAAGCTGGGTCTCTCGGCGGAGCAGGCGGAGCAGCTAGAGTCGATGGCAAACATGTTCCTCGCTTGAAGCGCCGGAGTGTCGGACACGGAGGTGGAAGGCGGCAATTCCCGGCCGCCACGGCCGCTTCGCGACGGCACAGCGGTGCGCCTATGCTAACTGCACACAAGCAAAGACACACACAAAGAGAGTGAGCCGTACCCTACGTCGGTCACGGGCGGAAAAGCGGAGCCGCCATGCCGAATTTCGCACCCTCTCTCGCTTGTAGTGGACACGAGCGAGCGCACACGAGTACGTCCGTGCAGATGCGCGGCGCTGAAGGGACCCCGCTCCTACCACCGCGACGCACTGCCCAGAGAGTGCACGCTCTTGGGCAACCTACCTTTCCCGTTTCCCTGTCTCCCTGTTTCACCCGTGCTGTGCGACCGTGCAGCTCACTCGTTCCCCAACGCGCGCCTCCTCATCGCGTCACCCCATCTGCTTCAAGCCCATCAAAACTAGCGACCTCGCCTTGTCAAACCTGACCATACACACACACACACACATACGCGAGCACATAGAAACGACAAGACTGCTCAGCAGCAGCATCGTTCCCCACGCAGGCACGCGTGATTCAAAAGAAGAAAAGAAGCGAGTGCGCTTTGTCTGGCGTGCGCTTGCACCTGACACACAGTCGCGCTCCACTCCGACGTCCTTTTTTTCCTCTTGTTACTTCAGCGATACCCGGGACATCCCCCCCCCCCCTCTCTCCCAGCTACCATGAGCTCCGCAGTTTTGGTCAACCCCATCGCCTTCGGGGCGGCGCCGGGCACGAAGGACAACGCCCTGATCGCGTCGATGCATGTCAGCAACGCCAAGGCAGACACGGACCGCGCGCAGGTGTGCACCCTCGTGACGGAAATGTCGGCGTTCCTTAGGAGCGTGTGCGGGGTGCGCGCCGTCGTCATTCACCAGTCACGCGAGCCCAAGCCGTACCGCGCCCCTCTGGAGGAGCGCGGCGAGAGCGTGTGCGTTGCCGATGCCCTGACCCTGCACGACGTGGTCAACGAGCAGGGCTCGATTGAGCGCCGCCTGGTCGTCTTCTACCCGATGAGTCCGCTGCGCCAGGGCGAGCTGGCGCGCCAGCAGCTCGTGAATCAGATCACGAAGGCCGCGGAGGCGAGCGCCGCCGTGGAGCTCATCGACCTCCGCCCGTTCGAGGAGGAGGGCAAGTACCTCGAGGGCGCCGGTTCGCTCGTCTTCTCCCCCGGTGGTGAGTTCGTGTACATGGCCCTTACGCAGCGCAGCCACCCGGCCGTGTTGGACGCGCTGTGCCGGCCAGAGAACCTGAACATTCCGCCAAAAAACCGATTCCTCCTGCGCTGCCGCAGCGAGGTGCCACACACGAACGTACTGGGGTGGTGCGGCACGGGCATCTGCGCCTGGGCAATGAGCAGCATCGCCTTCGACGACGAGGAGGCGCAGGAGGCCTTCTATTACCACCTCGACTCCGCCTACAGGTGCGTGCTGCAGCTGAGCGAGGCGGAGATGACGAGCTTCGCCGGCAGTGCGCTGGAGGTGCCGGTGCAGCCGACGGACGGCTGCGTCGAGAGTACGCGCTGCGTCTTGATGATGTCCGACACGGCCCTGGCCGGCCTCAGCCCCAAGAACCGCGCGACGCTGATGGACTGGTACGGCACGGAGAACGTGCACACGTTTTACGGGCAGGTGCTGGAGCGGCGGTGTGGCACGTCGCTGCCCTCGTGCATCGCGGCGTCCTACACCATCGGGTCGCGGCCGCCACTGCCAACGCAGCCGTCCACCGTTGAGGTGCTGCAGCTCGGTGCGGCAAAGTGAGCGAGGCGGTATCTGCGTCGGCGCCGACTGTGCGTGAGGCCGGCACGCGGGCCTACTCCTCAGCCCTTTGCTCCCTCTCTCCTCTCCACAGCGGTTCCACTGGCTCTCTTTTTTTTTGTCACGTGTTTGCGGTCGCGGTGTGTGCGGAACGGCACCGCTCATCGCGCCACTTGCGCACTCGGAGAAGCATACAGTGAGAGAAGTCGAAAAGCCCATCGTGCGTTCTCGAGCACTCCCTGCTGTGCGTCTCTGACACTCGCTTTCACGACTTTTGGATGAGGGCTACACGGGAAAGGGTCCTGCCTTGTCCTCGGCGCCTCGATCGTGTCACGGCGCACGCTGCCCTCGTACAACGTGCTATCTGTTGCCCGCGTCGTACACACACACACACACACACACGCACGCCTACCCAGCAATGTCTATGCCTCGCCTCTTCCACTGTACATGTTGACTGATCCCATGTTTCCTGCGCCGTCCCTTCACCCCAACCCCCCACCCCCTTATCCATCACGCCACCCACACGCACACACCGCGTCTCACTTTGCAGCATTCCACACTCTCACCTCCTCTCGCCACATCGAACTCTCTTGTCTTTTTTCGTCTTCCCCTGCGAGCCTGCTAGAGACGCGAACCGCGCACCTGCACACGCCTTCTCTAAGCCGCCTCTCTTCTCCGCCTTTCCCCCTCCCCCTCCCCTTCCACCCACCTACCCACCACCGCATCCCCTTGCATCGCCATGAGCTCCGTCCTCCTCATTCAGCCGGTCGTCTTCGGATCGGACCCGAAGATCACCGACAACTCATTCATGATTTCCGAGACCATCACCCCGGAGAAGCAGACGCACGATGAGAACTCGGCCTTCCAGACCCTCCGCGACCTGCGCGAGCGCATCACCGCGCACGGCATGCAGGCTCGCATCATCCGCAACAAGGACGAGCCCGCGGCGCAGACGCAATACGTCAACCGCGGCGACGCCATCTTCCCGAACAACTACATCTCGTTCCACAACTTCACCGACAGTGATGGCCGCATCGTGCGTCGCCTCGTCATTTTGTACCCGATGAGCCTGTACCGCCAGAAGGAGCTGGCGGACGAGCAGATCGCGCAGCGGCTGGAGGCGGCCGCGGCACAGGGCAAGATTGAGCTCCTCGACCTCCGCAGCTACGAGGAGGAGGGCCGCTGCCTCGAGGGCACCGGCGCGCTCGTCTTCTCGCCGGACGGCCGCTACGTGTACATGTCCCGCTCCGGCCGCACCGACGACGAGATCCTCGACCTCATCTGCAGCGAGCAGTACCTCAACATCCCCCGCGAAAACCGGTTCCTCTTCTCGTCGGCCGTGCCGCGCGCCGAAGGCGGCGAGGACCTCGTGTACCACACCAACGTGATTGGCTGGTGCGGCAAGGGCATCGCCGCCTGGGCGCTCGATCTGCTCAAGTTCGACTCCGACGCAGACAAGGCGGCCTTCCGCGCCCACCTGGAGCGCCAGTACGACCGCCTCGTTGACCTCAGCGCCGAGGACATCCGCGCCTTCGGCGGCAACGCGTTTGAGCTGGCCTGCCGCAACCCGGACGGCAGCGAGCACCACTTTGTGTGCATGTCCGCCACCGCCTACAACGGCATGAGCGCGAAGAGCCGCGCGGCGCTCGACAGCTGGTACGGCGAGGGCAACGTGTGCAGCTTCACGGCCGAGCCGGTGGAGCGCCGCACGGGTGGGTCCATCCGGTGCATGATGGGGGCGTCCATCCTGCACGGCGCGGTGCTGCCGCGCCTCGGCGAGCTCTCCACGCTGGACGCCGCCGGCATTGTGGAGAAGGCCGACTAGACACTTCACGGTGACTGTCCGCATGCAATGTCGCCTCGGCATGCGTCGGCAGACAGCCAGGCTGGCTCCCGCAAGCACCGTCGTTGCGGCGCAGCAGTACCCGTGCCCCTCCCCCCCCCCCTCCTCACTGTTGCGCCACCTCTCCTCTTGCTGCAAGCGTGTCTTTTCCTGCGCTTTTGTGGTGCTGCTGCGCTACCATCTTTGGTCCCATTTTTTTTTTCCCGCCGGCCTCTTTCGCTTTTTTTTTATTTCTTGGGTGTGTGCTCCCTGCTTTTCGCTAAAGAGGGCCTGTTTGTCTCCGAGGCAGAACGCCGTGCGGTGCCGCCCGGCTTCAAGGCGCGCGTCCAAACTCGTGGCGAGAAGGAGAAAGAGGCCGGCGTTGCTCGAGCCGACGCCCGCGGCTTTGTGTGTTAGCTTCGTGATCTTCTTGCCCTCCCCATCCCATCCCGTTTCCCGTTTGCGCGGCGTTCCCCTCCAAGGAGGCGCAGAGCCAGATTGAACTCGCTGGACCCACGTCCATTGCCGTCGGCACCTCTTCCTCTTTTCTTCTTCTTCTCTTCGTGTGTGTAACTCAAGGCCACAGACGCTCTAAGTCGACGGTAGCAGTGTCAAGGCTCTCTCTCCCCCTCCTTTGTCCTTCTTCATCTCATCTCTTGGCTGAGAACGGCGGCGGTGATTGATGGTCGGGTGCATGCGCTCGGTGGCCGACGCGCATACACAAACACAGACACACACGCGCGCGTGTGACTGCCTGGACGACGTGGTGAAGCTGATATGACTCTTCTCTCGCCGATGTCTGTCTGCGTGTTTGTAAGTGTGTCAGTGTGTTTCGGCGTTCCCGTTCTGAACGGTCGGGTGGCGGCTGCGTCTTTGCTCTTCGCGACGTCTTCGCAAGAGACGTGAGGGTGCCTCTTGAAGGTGCCGACAGAGTGTCCCCAGAATAGCAGTAGTGCAAGGGACGCGAGAAAGAGAGAGCTGAAGAATGAGAAAGAGACAGCCGCGGCCAGCGCGTCGGTCACGTGACTGTCGCGTTCTTCTTTTCTCCCGGCTCTCCCATCCTCTAGTCCCCACCCCTCTGCGGCGTAGCTGCGTGGTGCAGCGTCAGCGTCCCGCCTCTTTTCGTCCATTATGTGTGTTTGCTTGCTTTTCTCTTGACTCACCTCAGCGTGATTTCCGGTTTTTTTTCCTTTTTCTTCTCTTTTTGTTGTTTCTTTCTCCTCTATTGCCCCGTTGTTGATGGCGCATTCGATGGAGGCGAAGTGGAGGACGCCGACGTCTTCCAGCACCACCGCCGCCAACACCCACCACGCACACCCACACACGATTGCCAATCGCCACTTGACATAGACCCTCACGCGAGCGCGAGCACACGAAAAAACACGTTTGGGCCAATGTCGCCACCCCACACAGCATGCGGCTGGCGCTTGGTACACCCTTTGTTGTACTGTAGTGCGTCTTTTCTGCATTTCTGGTTTTTTTTTTTTGCGCGCACGGGTTTGTGTGTTTGTGCCTCCTTTCAGCACTGTTCTCGTCAGCTGGCTTCTGTCCGCCCCCTGTCACGCACACACTTGAACTCGCAGCCTGCTAGCGCTCTTTGTTTGTTTATCTCTCGCGCCTCCTACTGCGCGCCTTTTCTCATGTTCTCAGTGTTTGGTCTTCTCTTTTTTCTTTTTTTTTCTTCACGTGTTTGGTGCTCTCGCGTGTGGCGGTGTGCGGTCTCTCAGTTTCAGTGGAATAGGGCGTGCGTGCGTGAGGTGTGTGGGTGTGTGTTCTTTGTCTCCCACAGGGGACTTCTTTGTAAGGCCAGCGGAAAGGTCAAGCGGCAGCGGAGTCAGAAGGCGAGGGTTGTGCATGTTGTGGCCGAGTCGAACTCAACGTACTCCGCCCTTGCACCGCCCCTCTTCCTCACTTGTTCTCCTCCCGCCTGCACGTCCGCCTGTCTCTGTCTGTCTGTCTGTGTGTGTGTGTGTGTGTGTGTACGCTCTTTTGTGGGCTTTCAGTGCCTTTCACGTTGACTTTTTCAGTGAAGCCCTCCACCCTCCTGGCTCGCGTCTTCCTCTCCACAAGCGTGCTTGCTCGCCCTTATGGTCGTTCTCTGAATGTTGCTTCCTCTCGTCTTTTCTCTCTTTTTTTTTTTTAGCGGCTTCGTGTGTGATTTGTTTGTCCTTTGGTGGTGGCGGCGCGTGGACAGTGGCCATTCCCAGTGCCGTCTGCGTTCCTCTTCCTGCCGGCCGCACAAGAGCACACACACACACACACGCACAAGCACGCGCGTGAGAGGAGCGGCGACATTCAGGAACTTGCTCGAAGGGAAGAGAATAAACGTGGGCTGGAGGAACTGTCGCCTCCATACTCCCACTGCGTGAGGACGAAACGCGAGCGAAAGGAGGGGGAGGTGCGCTGTGGTGCGAATTCGGCTCCTTTCATCTTTTTATTGGTTCTCTGCGTGTTGAACGGTATACGACTTGCTCCACACTCAACACCCCATGCGTCTTTCTTCGTGTCTCTCCAGGGAGGGGTGAGACGCGGTGGACGTCGGCGGATTATAAGAGAAAATGAGGGCAAGCGGCTCACCGCGGACTGGGTGCTGCTGGCAGCGAGGCAGAGCACACGCACACGCCATCCGCTGTAAGGCGAAAGCAGCTGTGCGTCGTGGCGGTTTGCCAAAGAATGACGGCACCGACGTCTGCGCAGTCGCTTCTTTTGCACTGTCTCGTGATGCCGTGCAGACTCACATGCCACAGGTGAAGCTGGACGTGTGTGCGTTTTCGTTCTTTGTAGGGAGAAGTGGCAGCGGAGCGCGGACGCCGGGTGTCTGTGAACCTCCACCGGCACCCGGTGTCACTCCTCGCGCGCGCGTGTTTGTCACGCCTTGCGGTGTTCTTTCATTCTTCCTTGTCGTTATCGGCCGTGCATGAAGTCACCTGTGGCACCTCGATATGTCCTCTGCCAGCGTTGCACCGGCTCGCCGCCCTCGCCCTCTCTTTCGAGTTCACCATCGGAGTCGGGAGGAGGGGTGGGAGGGCACGGTGAACAAGTGCGACACGTCGACACCGTGCGACGAGCAGAAGCGCACTGGAGAGGATGCCCAGGCCGGAAGAGCAGCGCAGCCGGCGTCGCTGTGCAGACACTACCTGCTCGGTGTCGTTGCTCTGCGTTTTGCGCCGCGTGCGTGAACCTCTTCTGGGTGTGGCTACTCCTCCGTACCTCGTGCGCTTTCCACGCCTCCTTTTCTTTCTCTTTTGTCTAGCATGTACCTTCTCTGTGGTGGGCGGACTCGGAGCGGCTCCTGCCGTCGTGTCGGCCAACGTGGGAGACGGGGGGTAGACTTCCATGAGTGGACAGACACGCCTCCGGCGAGCCGCACAAGCAGCACAAGAACAGCAATGAGCCTTTTAGACATTGTGAAGTTTTGGTTGCCCTCAAGAGCGCCACGTAAGCGCGCAAGACCCGCGTAAGGAAGAGAAAACGCGCGGCGCGCATCCAAAAGCAAAGGGTGCTGTGTTGTGGAAGCTGCTGCTGGGCCACGTCGCTCCGGCGCCGCTCCTCTCGCCTCTCTGTCGCGCGCACGGTGGTTGTCTCGTCGATACTTCTGCGCATAGCCCCCTCTCCCGCCCCACCCACCCCCACCCCCACCCCCACCACCTCTTACCCTACTTAGTCCCTTCCTTGCATCTTGTCTTCCCTCAGCATGGAGGCAAGCCCCGAGGTTGCCGATGCGGTGTTGCTGCAACGCTACCAGGCGCTGCGTGACACCGCACGCGATTTCATCACAGCTGACCCGTCAACCATGCTCAACGTGTGCGACACGTACGTGCGCCTCTGTGAGACACACGCCTACCCGGCCAACGCGCACTTCCTCGAGTACCTTGCGCGGTATGCTCGCGTGCAAGGCGCCATCGCGAACGGCACGGCGCAGGGAATGCTGTGCACGGTGCGTCGCCTGGACTTCAGCGCCACGTACGTGGGCAAGGCGGCGGCGTGGCTTCCGATTTTCGTGACGCTGTCCGACTGTGTCCTGCTGCACCAGCTGTCGGTCTCAGGCCAGGAACTGAGCAGCGACCTTGCCGTGCTCCTCGCGCGCAGCCTGACACCGCTCGTGCAGCTTGCTCACCTCGATGTCTCCGGCAACCCAATCGGCTGCGCCGGCGTCCAGGCCCTCATACGCCTCGTCAAGACGTCTCCGACCTTGGTCGAGTGCGACATCCACGGCGCGGCCTCTATTGCGCTGCTTTCGCGGCAGCTGGAGGCCGCCCTCGCACGCAACCACAGCCCCGCAACCCTTCCCCCACCGAAAGAAGTCGTGCGCTGTTAGCTTGGAAAGCGCAAGGACCCACCGCCGCGTGAGCGAGCTTCGTTGGATCAGCTACGCACGCGGCCAGCCCACACTCTCCGAACGTGTGGGTATGACTTCCTTCTTTGCGTCTTTCTCTGTTTCCCCTTCTGCTCACTCCCCTCTCCCCCAACCCCCCACACCTTCCCATTTTGTAGCCCACTATGTGGGCACCCGATGTGCCATCTCCCGCTGTTGGTTCTCCTCAGCTGACATAAACCCCACTCGAAGCGTAAAGCCCAACAAGTGAAATATGAACTCGCGCACGGAAAGAGCTGTCTGATGGCTGCTCGTGGCTGTTCGGCCCGCTGTGTCCGCCCACGCAGGTGGCACTTTCCCACCCATCCCTCCCCTCTCACATCCATCCTCACCCAACCATGTAGCCTCTACCGCCATCTCGTGCCATGTCCCGGTCTCCTGACTCGTCCCCCTCTCCCTCCCCCTCCCCCTCCCCCTGCCCCTCCTGCACTCTGCATACAGTCCTGTCGTGGCGTACATCAACAGCGGTGCTTTGGCTTCCGGGGCGACCTCATCTGCCACGAAGGGAAGTCATCGCTTTCTTTTTCTTGTTTCCTTCCAGCCGCCACCACCGCCTCTTTCTCGCCCTCTCCCCTCCCCCTCCCGACCCCTTTCCTTCGCACCTACCCATCCCAGCACAGCCTCATGTTCGTCCGCTTCGCTAGTCTTCAGCGGAGTCGGCGCACACTCGTGGCGGCGGCGCGAGCGACGGCGCCGTGCTCTCGCTGCAGCAGCGCCTCCTCTGCCGCGTTGCTGGGCAGTCCCATCTGCGTGGCGGCTAGTCAGTTCGCACGGCGGTGGGCCAGCTCCGGTCTGACGGGCTCCGGCGCCAACGCCGGTGCCGGTGGCAATGGTGCTTCGAGTGGCGTGTCGGCGGAGCTGTCGCAGAAGGAGCTCATTGAGCTGAACAAGGAGGCCGCGGAGGCCTTCGAGAAGGGCGAGTTCCTCACCGCGATCGACGCATGGGAGAAGGTTGCGCAGTCGAAGCAGCACACCGCAAACAGCCCCACACTCATGAGCTGCCTCAACAACCTCGCGTGCGCCTACGGGGAGATGGGTGACAACGTGCGCAAGCTGAAGCTGCTGGAGCAGTCGCGCCAGCTAGTGCAAACGGTCTACGGCACCGAGCACCCGCAGTACGGAATGGTGCTGTACAACATGGCGTGTGCCAAGGAGGAGACGGGCCACTACGCTGACATGAAGCAGCTGCTGGAGGAGTCGCTGGTGCTGCACGAGAAGCGCTTCAACCCGCGCCACGCCAAGGTGGGGCGGGTGCTGCTGCTGCTTTCGGCCGCGCACGGTCACCTCGGCGAGTACGCGGCGCAGCTGCAGACGGCGGAGCGGGCGCACGAGATTGTGCGGCGTCACTGCGGCCCGGAGCATGTGCAGACGACCGTGTCCATGCTGACGCTCGGTCGCGCGTACGGTGCGGTGGGGAAGGTGGAGCGGCAGCTGCAGCTCGCCCAAGCCGCGTACCAGATCCAGGAGAAGACTCTGGGCCCGATGAACCCGCAGCTGGCCAAGACCCTGCTCGAGGTGGCCGACGCGCACCGTGCGAACGGCGACCAGTACAACCGCAAGGCGCTGCTGGAGCAGGCGGTGGAGCTGCAGCAGCGCTCCTTTGGCCAGCAGCACACCCACCTCATTGACACCTACATCGCCCTCGGCGACGCGTGTGGGGAGCTGGAGCAGTCCAAGGCGCAGACGCAGTACTACCTCGAGGCGCTCAAAGTGGCCCGTCAGCGCTTCCAGGGCCGCCACATCGCGATCGGCAAGGCCGCCATCAACGCCGCGCGTGTGTACCAGCTGCAGGGCAAGGCGGAGAAGGCCGCGGCACTGCTCGAGGAGGCGCGCCCAATCGTCCACCGTAACGTGAGCGCTGACCACCCGCTGGCGAAGCAGCTCGCCGAGGTCTCGCAGATGGTGGCCGTGTATGGCACCGGGGTCAGCAGGAGCGAGCAAGGGAGATAGACCAGAGGGGCTTACCGTATGTTGTTGTGGGCAGAAGTTTCACGCTCCCGTAGCCACACGAAGGGTGTGCAAGCGCCACCTCTCTTCCCTTCGTCCCTACTGCCCAGCCTCAGCCCCCGCCCCCTCCATCCTCCCCTTCCTCGTCTCCTGCTCCATTGCTTTTTGTGTGTGTTTCCTTCGCGGCTTCACCTCGTCACAATCAAGTACGCGCAAAGCCCACCGCTGCGGCACGTCACCGCCAGCTGCCTCCACGACGCGCCGCACTGTCGCGGCGACCCCGTCAAAGGTCCATGTCTGTCCTTCTTGGAACGCTCTCGCATGTGCCTTCTCATTACGCCACGCACCGCCTCCCCCGCTTCTCTGCCTTCTGACCCACAGTATCCATCCCATAGAAGGCGGCCCCTCTCAACCAGCTCACCCACGTCGACTCGCCTCCCTCCCCCACCTCCCACCCCGCACCCCTTCTTTTTTTTTTCCGCCCGCCCGCCTCCCACGGGGACAGCCTACATATTCTCTGTGCCACCCCCACCCCACCTCCCCACCCCACCCTCCAGCGCTCCGTTAAACTCTGCTTTTTTTTTTTTTTTTACTGAAGCACACTAGACCGCTTTGCGTTTGCGCAGGACCCTTCTCGCCTTCACCCGACCCTACCCTTCCTCGTGTGTGTGTGTGTGTCTGTAAGCGTGTGTGTGTGTGCGTGTCTGTGCGGTTTAATCGAAGCTTCTGCGGGTCCCTCAGCACCATGTCCGGCATTAAGATCGAGGAGGTTATCTCAACCACCAAGAAGGAGCGCGTGGCGGTGCACAGCCACGTCAAGGGCCTCGGCCTGAACCCTGACGGCACGACCAAGCACATCGCGGATGGCTTTGTTGGGCAGGAGAAGGCGCGCGAGGCGGCCGGCATTGCGGTGGAGCTGATTCGCTCCAAGAAGATGGCGGGTCGGGCGCTGCTCTTCGCGGGGCCGCCCGGCACGGGCAAGACGGCGCTGGCGCTCGGCATTGCGAAGGAGCTCGGCCCCAAGGTGCCCTTCTGCCCGATGGTGGGCAGCGAGGTGTACAGCGCTGAGGTGAAGAAGACGGAGGTGCTCATGGAGAACTTCCGCCGCGCCATTGGGCTGCGCATCAAGGAGAACAAGGAGGTGTACGAGGGCGAGGTCACGGAGCTGCGCGCCGAGGAGACGGACAACCCACTCGGCGGCTACGGCAAGTCCATCTCGCACGTGATCATCACTCTCAAGTCGCAGAAGGGCTCGAAGCAGCTGAAGCTGGACGCGGCCATTTACGAGAGCCTCGAGAAGGAGAAGGTCTCGGTGGGCGATGTCATCTACATCGAGGCCAGCTCGGGCGCCGTCAAGCGCGTTGGCCGCAGCGACGCCTACATTGGCGACCACGACCTCGAGGCGGACGAGTACGTGCCGATCCCTAAGGGCGACGTGCACAAGAAGAAGGAGGTCATCCAGGACGTGACACTGCACGACCTCGACATGGCCAACGCGAAGCCGAATCAGGGCCAGGACGCGCTGTCGATTGTGAGCAGCATGATGCGGCACAAGAAGACGGAGGTGACGGAGAAGCTGCGGCAGGAGATCAACAAGGTGGTGAACAAGTACATCGACCAGGGTGTCGCCGAGCTCGTGCCCGGCGTCCTCTTTATTGACGAGGTGCACATGCTGGACATTGAGTGTTTCACATACCTGAACAAGGCGCTGGAGTCAACGCTCGCGCCGGTCGTCATCTTCGCGACGAACCGGGGTAACTGCCGCATCCGCGGAACCGAGATCCGGGCGCCGCACGGTATGCCGACCGACCTGCTCGATCGCCTCCTCGTCATCCGCACGATGAACTACGACGTGAGTGAGATCACGTCGATTGTTGAGATTCGCGCCCACGTCGAGGGGGTCAAGATCGCAGAGACAGCGCTGACGAAGCTCGGCGCCATCGGCGAAGACACGTCGCTGCGCTTTGTTGCCCAGCTGCTGACGCCCGCGCTCATCATTGCCGAGACAAACGGTCGCGAGATGATTGAAGAGGAGGACATCGACCTCGTACACGAGCTCTTCAAGGACGGCAAGGCATCGGCCCGCCTGCTGCACGAGCACGCTGAGGAGTACGTCTACCAGTAGCCTGGTCGCCGCTCCTCGTCCCCGGCCCCACGGTCCCCTGATGTTTCATAGCCTGCCTGTTGTTGCTGTCGCCCCTGCCCTCTCGACTCGTCCTCATCGCGGTGGCCTCGCCAGACACCGCCGCGCCGAGTCAGATCCACGGTGCTGCCAAGTTTGTGTGTGTGTGTGTGTGTGTGTGTGTGGCACGAGTGGGTGTGGGTGGTGGTTGCGTTTTGTGTTCTCTCTCAGTGCTTGTGGGCGTGCGGAAGAGTGATTTGTGGTCCCCAGCTCCTCTCGACGTAACGGGGAGACGTGATTTGGTGCCGTAAAGACGCAAACAAACTGAAACTGCTGCGGTGCCGCCTCTTCATCGGTGTTCTCCGGTTAGTGCTCCAGCCGCTCTCCCCCTCCCCCCTCGCTCCTCCGAGGTTCACCTGGTTGTCCGCTGCACTCAAACTGCTCGATAGAGAGAGGAGCGTGTATGTGGTGTATTCGTAGTGACGAAGTGGTTTTTGCGGGTTCTACTACTTTTGCTCCTCGCCTTTCCCTCACCCCCACCCTCCCCTCTTGCTGTCTCGATCCTCCGCCCCCCCCCCCCCCGTGCTGGGGTCAGCGACGCTCTTCGTTGCCGGCTGTGTCTGGGGTGCCGTTGCGCCACGCGACACCGCGGCTGCGCCTCACCATCGGCGGGCCGACATGCTCGAGTTCGTCGTGACGGCACCGCCGTCGCGCCGCATTGTTTGTCGCAATGAGAGCACGTACCTGTACTTCTGGCCCTATCTCGTCTCCCGCGAGGTGCCCGGCGCGCTGCCCCTGTGCCGCTGGGCTGCTCGCCGCGGCGCCGCCGTCCACGGTGCGGTGCGCCTGCAGGCAAGCGAATCGGCCGGTGCGCCGCACCGCTGCCGCCTCGCCGTGACGCGTCCCGTCGCGGCTGGACGCGCGCTCGTGTCGCTCCCGGCCTCGCTGTCGCTGAGCGTGAGCTCGGCGGAGGCGCACAAGGGCACGTTCGTGGGCCGCTACAATCCGCTCGAGAGCCTCGCGCAGCTGTTGGCGCGTGAGCTGCACAACCCACGCAGCCCCCACCGCGCCTACCTCGAGTTCCTGCACGATCTGCACAACACCGACGCGGAGGCGGAGCAGCAGGCACTGCTGTCCGACTCACACTACGGCCGTGCGCGGGCGCTGACCACCCAGCTCGACGCCCTTTACGGCGGAAACGCGCTGCAGGCCCGCGGGGTGGCCAACGCGCCGTTCCTGCGGAAGGCGCAGCTGACGACGGCGAGTCAGCGGGTCGAGTGGGTGCGGCTGCAGCAGATGCTGCGACGCCTCGAGCAAAGTGTGCCGCACTTCGCCGCCAAGTCGACGGCGTGGGCACTCTCGATGGCCCTCAGCCGCGCCATGGAGGACGACGCGGAGGGGCGCAGTCTGTACCCGCTCATCGACTTCTGCGCCCACAGCCCCGACCCCAACACGCACCTCTGTGCCGGCAGCGGCAACGGTGCGTCCTCGGCAGCGGCGGTGCGGCCGGTGCGGTGGGCGGAATCGGGAACGGGACAGTTCGTCCACCTCGTCGCGCGGCGCCCGCTCTCGGCCGGCGAAGTGGTGACGCTGCGGTGGCACTGGCGGCCCGTGGCGTCCGCTGAGGATGCCGAGTTTTGGCAGATGCGCTTCGGGTACGTCCCGCAGCGCGAGGGCAGCTGAGAGTCGCTGGATGGACTTCCCTGCCTCGTTGTAGTTGCTGATGATGCCGTGTTCACACAAACCAGACAGAAGAAAGCCACCGGAAAGGAAGTGAAGAGCGGCAAGGACGCCGCGTGGCGTGCGTGCGATGATGACCGCCAGGGGCACGCTGCCTCGTTTGTTCCCATTCTCCCAACCCCCCCCCCCCCCCNCATCCTCCCAACCCCCCCCCCCCCCCCTCCTTCGGGCCTCATCCACGTCCCTCCGTCCTTCACCCCCCCCCCTCCCCTCTCTTTTCTCCCCTCTCTTCTCCGCCTGCTCGTACGGCCAGAATCAAAACCCACGAGCCAGGCGGCGCTCACCCCCTCCCTCTTTTCTCTACGTGTGTGGGTGCTGGAGCGATCCGACACACCGCTTGCAGTTGCGCCGCGTTCGTCACAAGCGCACCCAACTCCCCCCCCCCTCTTCCCCCTTTTCAGAGTTGAAGTTTTACCGCCAAGTTAGCAGCTAGTCGAGCGAGTGGAAGGAGAAAGCGAAACGGGTGAGCCGCTCCCTTTTTCTCCCCTATTGCCCAGTCCTGTGTTGTGTGTTTTCCAGCGCGAGCAGGGGAGCCTCCGCCATGCAGCAGTCCTCGTTCGAGGTCGCGGTGGACCGCGGCAGTCAGCACTCTTTCGTCACCGTCTCGCAGCACTACCTCGACAGCGTGCTGCGGCCGCTCTATAGCGGCCGCCTTCCACCCGCGGTGCCGCTGCGGCTCACCGGGCAGAGCGGAAAAGAGATTTACGTTGGCTGTCTCACGGACCGCCCGCACACGCGGTCCAAGTTTGTGCTGCTCTTCCCGCACGCGCTGTGCCATGATCAGGGCCTGTGCGAGGGCGAGCTGGTAGAGTGTGTGCCGCTGTCGAGCGCGCCGCGGGCGACCAAGGTGCTGGTGGCGCCGCTGACGGTGGACGACAGCGAGGTCGTCGAGCAGAACGCGCTGCGCATCGAGAGCCTGCTGCTGCGGCAGGTGCAGGTCGTCTTCCCCTCCATGGTCATCTCCGTCAGCATCTTTGCAGGGGTGTCGGCCAAGGTGATCGTCACGAGCATCGAGTGCGGCGAGGCGGACGAGAAGCTGCGCAGCGGGTGCGCGACGATGCACGAGGGCACGCACTTTGTCATCGCCACGCGGGTGCGGCAGGGGCAGATGGACGGGCTGGCGGGCGGGGTGGCGGCGGCGGCCCTGCCGCGGTGGGCCTTTGTGCGTGGCCGCCCGGCCGCGGCCGGCGCCACGGCGGGGGGCGGCGCGACGGCGCGTGTCGGCAGCGGCACGGCGGCGCAGTTCTGCTGGAAGAACGGCACGGTGCTCGGCGCCATCGACTGCGCCGCGGTGGCGATGCAGGACAAGGAGGACCTGACGCCCGGCTTCCTGCGCACGTACCTGCGGCAGGTCAGCGTCGTCGTGGACGACAGCGCGGTGCCGAGCGGGGAGGAGGGCGTCGTCGTGATGGACACCCTCGCCCAGGCCACAAACCTGCTCCTGACGCCGCACGGCTTGGACGCAGGCTCCGGCCCGGCGCCTGCGAGCACCGACGCGGCGGAGTCGGCCGCGGCGCCGGCCTCACTCTCCCCCGCCTCCGCCTCGCCCTCGCCCTCGCCGGTCACGCTGGCGCAGGTGGTGGCTGTGCACGGGCGGGTGGCCGAGGACCTGCAGCGGCACCTGGTCGCCGCGCTGCGTCAGACGAGCGTCCCGCAGTTCGTGAACGTGCACCAGAACAACGTGCTTGTGTGCGGGGGGAAGGGGTACGGCAAGTCGACCGTGGTGCGGGCGGTGCTGGACACGCTGCCAGACGTGCACCGCGTGACGCTCGAGTGCGGCAAGACGAAGGCGTTTGCCGCGGACGTGGCCAAGGCGCTGTCGGAGTGCGTGCTGTGCAAGCCGGCGGTGCTGGTGCTGGAGAACTTTGACAGCATCGCCCCGGCGCAGCAGGAGGGCAATGTGGCGGCGATGTCGGCCATGACGCAGGCGACGCTCGAGGCGGCGCTGACGCGCTTCTGCTACCAGTTCTCGGTGCGTCCGCACGGGGCGGTGGTCGTGCTCGCGACGTGCATGAGCCGCGACGCCGTGCACGAGTCGCTGCGGTCCGCCTACTGCTTCCGGCAGGCGCTGACGCTGGAGGCGCTGAACCGGTCGTCGCGGACGGTGCTGGCGGGGCAGCTCTTTCCAGCCGCGGCGGCCGGCGAGGTGGCGGCGGCGGCGGCGCTGATGGACAACTACACGCCGTTCGATGTGCGGCAGCTGGCGGCTCGCATGCGGGCCAAGCTGGCGGCGTCGCCGACGCTGTCGCTGCGCGAGTGCGCCGAGGCGTGCGTGGCGGCTTTTACCCCGCTGGCGCACACCGGCATCAACTTCTTGAAGGGCGACAAGGTGTCGTGGGCGTCGATTGGTGGGCTGGAGGAGGCGAAGAAGACGCTCTACAACACGCTGGTGCTGCCCATCAAGCACCCCCAGCTGTTTGCGCGGCTGCCGCTGAAGACGCGCAGCGGCATCCTCCTTTACGGCCCGTCGGGGTGCGGCAAGACGTTCATTCTCGAGTCGCTCGTGAATGCCGAGGGGCTGCACTGCATTGTCGTGAACGGGCCGGAGGTGTTTGGCAAGTACATTGGGCAGAGCGAGCAGAAGATTCGCGACGTCTTTGAGCGGGCCCAGGCGGCCGCGCCGTGCGTCGTCTTTTTCGACGAGTTCGACGCGGTGGCGCCGCAGCGCGGTGCCGACAACTCGGGCGTGACGGACCGAGTGGTGAACCAGCTGCTGTGCTACCTCGACGGCGTGGAGGGGCGCAAGGACGTGTTCGTGGTCGCCGCCTCGAGCCGCCCCGACCTCATCGACGCGGCGCTGCTGCGGCCTGGGCGGCTGGACAAGGCGGTGGTGTGCCCGGTGCCCAGCGAGGACGACCGCGTCGCGATTGTGCGCAGCCTGCTCAGCCGGACGGCGGCGAGCTTCAGCGACGACGAGCTGCGGCAGGTGGCGCGGCGCACGGTGAACTGGACGCCGGCCGACCTCTCCGCAATGGTGTCGTCGGCCAACACGCGCGTCAACATGCGCCTCATGGAGGGGCTGACCAGGCGCGCGGTGGTCGGCGACGTCGAGGACGACGGCTTCCTCATCGCCAACCTCGCCGCCGGCGCGACGCGCGAGAAGGTCGGCGACGCGCTGAAGCAGCTGCGCCTGGCCGCCGGCGGTGGTGGTGCTGGCGCGGCGGCGGGCAAGGCCGCGGCGGCCCTCGTCGCGGAGCAGATGTCGATGGACGACGTGTGGGCCGCGGTCGAGACGACGCGGCCGTCGCTGTCCGAGCGCGACATCGAGAAGCACAACCGCATCCACGCTCTGTTTGCCCAAGGCAAGTCCGCCCCGCCTCCGAAGCAGCCCGGCACCAAGCTCGTCACCCACTAGTCGCGACGCTCGCCGGTGGGTGGGTGGGTGGGTGGGTTTAACGACAACAGCAACAAAAAAATGAATGTCCATGGTCGGAACGACCGTCAAAAGCCTAGTAAGAAACAGAAGAAAGTAGAGCACACTCGAGGAGACAAAAGCGAAACCCGAATGCAAGGCGAGGCACAACCCCACTTCTGACCCTCTCTGTTCCCGTCCGAAAAATGCTCCTCCCGTTGGATTCGAACCAACGACCTGTAGGTTAACAGCCTAACGCGCTGCCGACTGCGCCAGGGAGGAATCGATCGTAATACGGTCTCTGTAGAGGGACAGGCTGAAGCCGCGACCACGGAGAGAAAAGCTTCCTTCCGGCCGGAATCGAACCAGCGACCCTGTGATACCTGCAAGCTCTACAGTCACATGCTCTACCAATTGAGCTACAGAAGGTTGGTCACGAAGCCGAGAAACAAGAGACGTGAGGCACGACAGAACCCTGCGACGGCGAAAAGCAAGGCCACTGCGAGAATCGAACTCGCGACCCCCACTTTACGAGAGTGGTGCACTGCCACTGTGCTAAGCGGCCAACGGTGTGAGAAGCAGCGTCCGCACACTGAAAGGTACAAATACAGCATCACAGACACCGACCACTGGGACACCCACCGAGGCCGCTTAGTCTAGTGGTATGATTCCCGCTTCGGGTGCGGGAGGTCAGGGGTTCAATTCCCCTAGCGGCCCTTTTTCCGCGTCACGATAGCCCGCGGGGCACTGCAGAAAGGTGTGCCTCACCCCGAGCGGCAGACAGAAAACGCCAAACCCTCGATTCCTCCCTGGCGCAGTCGGCAGCGCGTTAGGCTGTTAACCTACAGGTCGTTGGTTCGAATCCAACGGGAGGAGCATTTTTTCCGCGAAAGCCGCACGCCACAGATTACCCCCCCCCCTCGGACCCTTCCCAGACGTTGATCCCTTTTTGCAACACATTCGCGCAGCCGTCTTGTCTTTCACCTGAATTCGAAAACCAAAAGTCACTCCCCCCTGACCGTTTCCCCTCCCCCCCCTCCCGATTCCTAAATGCGTCCCTGCGAGCGCCTTAACGGCACAGCCCACTTCCTACATCTGTCATCCTCTCTTCTGCTGAACCCATTCGTCAAACCCTCTTCCTCCTCACCCCCCCCTTCGTACCCTCACCCTTTTCGCTCTCCTCATTTGTAACACACCCGCACACACACACACGCCCCTCTCCCCTCTCGATCCCCGCACAGTACAACAACACACGACAAACAGTCTCATTGTCTCGACGCACCTATCCATGACCTCCAACGAGGACACCGTGCTGAGGCGGCTGTGGTGCGAAGCCGTCACGCCGGCGCGCAACGCCGCCACCTTGACGCACAACCTCGCCGTCGCCTTCCGCTACCTGGAAACCCCGTGGGACGACGCGGCGCGGCGCATCATTGGCGCGCTCGTCACCGTGAACGCCGGCGCAATGCACACCACTGTCTGGGCCGCCCTCTTCCAGCAGCTCCGCGAAACCGACAAGTCCGGTGTCAAGGTGCACATTCTCAAGCAGTTCGCCAACGTGTGCTGGACCGTGCCCACCTCGCACGGCGAAAATGCGTTCCGCGCGTTTGCCCTCGAGGTTCGCCCGCTGCTGAGCGACACCGCCATTGTCGCCAACGCCACGTTTCAAAACTCGTTCACCGCGACCATTCGCGCGCTGGGCCCCTTCGCTGACAAGAACCTCTCCGACGAGCTCTTTGCCGCCGTCTACGCCGCGCTGCAGGAGTGGAGGCGCGTCGACGCCGTTCGCGCCACCGCCACCATCGCTGCGGCCTGGATGCGCTACAACCCGCACGCACCGCAACTAGACCAATTTATCCGCCGCGCTAAGTTCGAGCTCGAGACCTTCAGCTACGCGATCTTGCTCGACACACTAGCAGCGGAGGCTGCCGCAGAAAGTGCACAGGACGGAGACGAAGATTCAGAGACGCAATGGATCGCTGTCTTGTGCAACGAAGTAGACGAAGCCCTCGCCATCGTTGTCGCTTCGCCAAAGCAGAACGAAAAGGTTATGCCGCCGTGTTTCAGTGCCTATCGCCGCCTCAGGCTGCTCAGCCCGACGTGGGAGGCAGCGAACGCCACCGCCCTCACCAGGTTCATTACAGAGGAACTCCGCGACGGCAACGTCAGCAAACTCCTGCGGTGCCCGTTTCTGCAGTTTCTGCACGACACGTCGTGCGATTGGGCGCGTGATGGCGGCGGCGTTTGGGCCCTCACCACCGCCGCCGACCCATTTGTGCGCGCCGACGCTCTCAGCGCACTCATCAAGCCAACGACACGCTCCACAGACACCTCTGAAAAACGCCTCGTTCTCGCAGACATGATGGCGCGGCTGCGCAACGCCATAAGCGAGCACTGCAGCTACACCACAGCCGCAATTCTCAAGTTTGTCAACGGTCTGCTCGGGCACGCTGATTTCCCACCAGTGTCGGAAGAGCATTATCTTTGCGAGCTGCTGCATCTTTGCCGGCGTCACGGCAAAGGCCTGTACGATGATGTCCCGGCGCAGCTCGAGCTTTTTGGCGTCTTTGCAGGCGCCAAGGTGGCGCCGGAGCCGGTGCTCCACTACGCCCTCGAAGTCTTTGCGACAACCCACGACCGCGGTGTTGCACGACGCGCATTCGACGTAATTCTGAGCTCTTGTAACCTTGCCGCAGTGAGCGAACCCCTGCGCACGCGCGCGTGGCAGAGCAGCGAAGGGGATGGTTTCTCTAGTGTGCAGGGTGACGTGCACGACCCGCTCATGAAATGGGATGAGAACTCGCGGCTGCTGCAGTTGCAGTCCTCGCAGCAGATTTCCACTGTTCTCTTTGACCGACTCTGCACACTCACCGAAAACGAAGGAAAACGGCATGGCAATATTCTCATCGCGTGCGACGCGGTAAAACAGCTTGTTGCAGTGCATTGTGATCTTCCAGTTGAGTGCGACATTTCCAACGGCAGCATCGTGACCGTTCTTTTCCAACTGCTGCAGTCGCACGAGGTGACGTCGAGCGACGCATATGTTGCGCTTTTGGACGCAGTGACGACTTGCTTGCAGCACGCGAGCACCGCCGTCTGCGCGAACGCACCCCTTTTGTGCGGTATTTTTCAAGTCGCGTGGAGCGGCGCCGTTTCATGTGCCGGCGCCTCGCTTTCCAGCTCTTTTTTGTCATCGAATGAGGCAACACATTTTTTTTTCTGCACCAACGCCCTGCCACCGGCGTATCGCAGTCTTATCGCAAAATGCGAAGACGTCGCGCTCTCCAACGATCTCCCATTTCACGAAAGCGCATTTTACGACATAATGGCTGGGAATCTGCAGCTCCTTTCAGCTTGTCTCGCCGCTCTCACATCGTCGCCTCTTTTTCTCGCTGAATTGTACGAAAACATGCAAGCGCTGCTCAGCTGTTGTGCCACACTCTGCGATTCGGCGCCGCAGAGCGTGCTTTGCCTGCTTCTGGCCGCGTTTGACGTCGTGGATCGTGAACCTTTTCCTGTGCTCCAACGCGCTCAAAAAGCGGAGGGTATGCTTGCTGTTTGTGCGAGACTTAGCCACCCCATTGTGAAGCGCGCGGTCGGCGCGGGCTTATCCTTGTGCTGCCCTGAGCTCTGCCGCTTTTTGCGCTTTTTTGTGACGCGTGATGCCGCGGATAATGGCGAGCTTTTTGCGGAGGTCACCGCGGGCGACTGGTCCCTCCTCAACAATTTGTTCTCGTTTTGCACTCGCGTACTTGGGCGTCCGCAGAGCCATCGCGAATCGACCGCCTTGACTGCAGTGTTGCACCTTTTTTCCGTGCTCAGCGAGAGCAAGTATGCACCTTTTTTGTCGGCCACTGTGACGCGCGAAGCCGTGGCAGAGCTCGAGTCGGCTGTTGATTTGCACTGCAGCGCGAGCTCAAAGGGCGAGTGTAGCTGGCTGCTTGCCCGGTGGCTTGCAAGGTACAACACCAGCGGGAACGCCTCATTTAGCGAAGAAAAGTGTGCAACTGTGAAGGACGCGGCAGTCGCTTTTTTTGAGCAGCTTGAAGTGCTCCTCAATTTATGGAATGCCAGCGACACCGAAGCGCAACAACAGCTACTTTCTGATTTAACCCAGACGGAGGAACTAGACAAACTCGTGTGCGCCGCCGCGCTGGACGTCTCCTTCATCCCCGGAGCTGTGGAGGAAGCGCTCACCTCGCCCTCTCCAAATCGCGCAGTGCTCGACGTTTTGTTGCTTTTGCTTGCCGAAGCTGAAACAGAGTGCCTGCCTCCCCTTCCTTTTTCCGTGGAGGATGCCGTTTTCGGCACCAGCGATGACCTTGTCGAATCGATCATCCGGCATTATCGCTGGGGCTGGTGCAACGAGCACCCCCGCACTGTCGCCTTTTTTTTACGCACCTCATGGCAGTCGCTGGACACCCCGCTTTGTAAATTCTTGATGCAGGTGGCAGACTCGGATGCGGAAGCGGGGGCCTCAATTACTGCTATGAGAAGCGACGATGATTATTTCTTTTCTTCTGCAGCAGAGGTGCCGTGCGCGGTTTCGTCTTTTTGGCAGTGCGCACCCGGTGCTGCATCGGTTGCAATTTTGCGGTGCGAAAATGAAACGTACACTTCTACCTCGTTTGTGGTACGGGTGTCGGAGCTGCTGCAGCTGCGCTCTGAGACCACGGTGTTTTTGCTAGGCTCGTTGTGCAGCTGCGACTCTCGGCTTGCAGACTTTCTCACGCTGCGCAACGTTCGACTTTTGGGAAGCCTGCTGACTAGTCAGTTTGGCGCCGCGGCGACGCGGTGGGAGCCGCTGCCACTTCTGAACCTTCTTCAGCATGCCACTCAAGCTGCGACCGACGCCCTGCCCGGGTCGGAGGTGAGTCTGTGGCTGCAAGAAGTAGCGTGGATTCTTTTCCGGCTGCTTCAGCCGTTTTCTGGCCAGCTGGTGCCCTCTGTCAGCTGCAACGGGAGCGCAGCAAAAAGCGCAACGCGCTTTTTTCGCGATTTTCTGGAGCCTATTGCTGTTCGACTCGCAAATTTGTTGTTCTGCTCTTCCTCAACGTGCGTCGAGGAGGTGGCCACCTCGGTCGTCCGCTTTGCTTGCCGGAACCCAACGCTCTTCGCGACGGACGGCGCGGTGGAGTCCCTTTTCTGGGCAGTGGCGCGGCACTGCATCAGGGAGGTTTGGTCTGCCGTCTCTTCGGAAACAGTGGCATTTCTTCACGACCCGGACGTGCTCTCTTTTCTCTGCCGCGCGCACCTCGTCCTCAGGCTTCCACTTCCGGTGCAAAAAGAAGCGCACGCGCTCTTGACGCCGCAGTTGCTCTCTTACGGGGACATGAACGGTGAACTGGATGAGGATGACCTGCGTTGCATTGTGTGGCTTGTGAGCAGCTTTTCATGTGCGACCGCTGAAGACCAACTGCGAGGCAATGGAGTCGAGTTATCAGGTGCGGCGAGAAACACGGGTGGTGCGCAAAAGGCAGCTGTTGCTAGGAAAGCAGAGCAACTGGCGCTGTCGACTGCCATTTGGCGCGTTCTGGCTGACTTGGCGCAGTCGGTGCTCGCAAATGTTAAGGGCGCCACCCCGAGCAACGTCCTTGACGCAGCGTGGGTGCTGCAACGTCTCACGATGATTCCCTTGAACTCGCCTGTGGACAGCCTACAGCACATTTACAGGATGACGAGGGAGCTCACAGAGAGCTACCCGATCCTCCCGGCCGACTTTCCAACCGACTCGGCAGCGCATTGCCTGAGCAATCATGTGGGACATCTACCGCACGCAAAGCGTGTTTACGACATGTCGGACATGCTTTTACCTTGCGCGCTAACGTCGCTCATGACTGAAATCCTGTGCGCGTGGCTGCGCGATAGCTCGACAGAGACGGAGGCGGCGGCGGCGGCGCTGCCTGCGCAGTTGCCGTGCGCCCTTGCATTGTACGTCCCGTGCCTCACGCGCTGCGACCTCGCCTCGTACCTATGTGCTCTGCTCTGCCTGCGTCGCATGGGCGTGCGCGGCATGACGTCAGAGGTTCAGGCGGTGTACGACGTCGCCCTTCCACGGCTGATGGAGGACCTGGTGGACGCGCCACGCGGAGCCAGTGTCGACGGATTGTGGCACGAAACGGTGGTTGCGTTTTTCAGCAGCGCTCCGGGCGCAGTTCCGGACAACGGTCGGCAGCTGGTGAGGCGTGTGTGGGAGGGGCTCTGGCGCTGCGTCGACGCTGCCGGCCTCACGGACAGCCAGCACGCGCAGCGGGCCACGCAGCAATCCTTGCAGCACGTGCTTGAGGGTCTGACAGTACACTCCGCCCAGTGGGAGCTGTGCCGTCTGGTGCTCTTGAACGCGGCACTGCAGCCGCAGCCGCAACAGCGTGCCGCTCTGCTCGCAGTGGCGCGCGCGGCCTCGGAGGTGCCGGCTTTGTTTTGGATGGCAAACGAGCTGCGGGAGCGGGCGTGGCGGTCGCAGGTCATGCAGACACAGGCGGCTTTCGTTTCCTGCGGCACCGCCACCCTGGACCGGGACAGCGCGCGCACTCTCTTGTTTGAGTTCGACAACGCAGTGAAGGCCGTCTACGAGCCGCTGAGCGATGCTAGCGCGTTCGCGGCGCCGGGTAGCGGCGCACCGCTCGTCGTTGCCGAGCGCACGCGAGACCGACTCCTAGGCTCGGCGGAAGCCGTCCTTGCGGCACTCAACCACTTTGAGTTCGCTGCCGCTCTTCGCCGCCGGGCCGTACTACGGGCTCTGGCGACGCGCGTCACCAGCGTGTCGCCGCGCAAGGGCGAAGCGAGTGGGGCTGGGCCCATTGACTGGGCCGATGTGTATTTTGACGTTTTGTACGAGCGTGCCGTGTGGCTTGATGAGGGACTGTGGGTTGCCTGCGCTCTGGCCGCCACCGTCGTAGGCCAATCGCGGCCGTTCTGGTCCGTCAACGTTCTCGCATCACTCACCCCCGCAACGCCAACGCGCTGGAAGCGTGAGCTAATGCGTCGCATCGGACAGCAGGCCAAGGCGGCCGGCGCGCAGCAGGAGGCCCGGCAGTTTTTCGCGGACGCGGCTGATCGACTGTCTGCGGTACGCACAGCCCCTCCGGCATGGAAGACGGAGCTGCTTGCGGCGGTCGCATTCGTCTTCGCCTCGTCGTGAGAGCGGCGGCCACCGCTTTGCTTCCGTTTTTTTTTTGTGTTTTGATTCGTGTGGCAGCCTGCTCTTTTGTTTGTTGTTTTGGGGTGCTGCACAAAGACGCGTGCGTACGCGTGGTTTTGCCGACCACGAGCACTCGGAAGAGGAAGAAAACAAAAAAAAGCAGCAGTTGAAGCGGCGAGCGTAGACCGTGGCCACTCGCCAGGAGCGTGTGATTTGTAGGTTATCACCGTCGTCGCTCGAAATGACACCCCTCTCCCGCGTTGCTATGTCGGTGTACAAAGCTAACTGTCCGTGATCAGTTCTCCTCACCGCATTAGCGAGTCGCGTGTGCTTCTCTGTCACTTCTTGCCTGTCCGCGTCCTTGTTTGTTTGGCTCGCCACGGCCGCGCTACACACGCACACGAACATGAACACGCGCGTCTGCAACCACTCACGTGCATGGCCAAGGTCCCCAAGCTGCCGCGCTGGCAACGGTGCGCCGCACGTTTTTCTTTTACCGCTATAGCACTCACCCGACCTCGGTTGACCGGCTTGCTGCGGAGATGAGCTCTGCCCCTAATAACCCACGTGCCGCTGAGGCCGATGCGCCCACGTCGCAGAGGTGCGCAACTCCGCTTATCCGCGACGAAGGACCAGCCCCACCGGGACTCATGTGGACTCGCGCCGGCATCATTTTGCTCGTTGCCGTGGTCTCCTGGGTTACCATCTCATACTGCTCCAACGTCTACTTTGACCGCAGCTCTGCGTTTCACAATGCACTGGAGTGCTCGGTGCGGGTGCTCGGCGAGCAGCAGAGGAGCAACTGGCTGCTGAACGGCACCCTGCTCGGCTCCACACGACTCGGCCGCCTCGTGCTGTGGGATGCCGACCTCGACTTCGGCGTGCTGGTGCCGTCGCACGACGACTTCGATGCCGCCTCGGCCGCGCTCGACGCGCAGTGCTTTGGGAACCGCGCCATCGTCAAGCAGGGGGCGCGCAACCCTGCGCTGCGAATCTGGCGCAAGTGCACAAGCCGCATCTGCGCCGAGTTTTTCGAGGCGACGGTGGACGGCGGGGTGGCGAAGACCGGAGAGGGGGAGTCGAAGGAGGCGGATCTTTTTCCACTCAAGGAGTGCACGATCTCCAGTGTCAGTGCGACGTGCCCGAACAACGCCCCTTTCTACCTTGCGCAGGCCTACGGTCAAGACTGGCTGACGATTCCCCTCATCAAGCTCTTCTGAGCGTTTGTTATGCTTGCGCATACACTGGCTGCGCGCACCCCGCTACCCCTGTTCTGTTTCGACGGTTGTCAATCTTCACCCCAGGCGACGTTCCACTTGTCCGTGCATCAGCGTCGTGCAGGCGAGGGCATCATGCTGTGCCCCCCCCCCTCCCGTGCTGCAATTGCCCGAGAAGCAGCAGTCGGCTGAGTTTTAGGCCTTGCCTTGCCGTCTTATCCCCGCTGGTGCTGCTTGCGGTCTGCTCCGACGCTGTTGTCTTCTTTTACCTGTTGAAGGTGCGCACGGAAAGGCGCCCTCCCCCCGCTTCCTTTCCGCGTACCAGAGTACTCTGGATACAAGTCCTAGAGGGTAATACACCGGGGCGGTGGCCTATCTTCGCCCACCTCCGCTTTTTTCTTTGCGAACTTGGGTCGCAAGCTATGTCGTCATCGTGCGCGAGCCATGTCTTGCAGGTTCCGTGCCAACAACGCTCACACCGCGGGTGCGAAAACTCGGTGCGGCTCACGAAGCACGTGCCGTGTTCTTACGCAACAGCGTGACACCAAAAACAAGCAAAAATGGAAACGAGAAGGCGAATTCAAGGAGAAAGAGGCGAACGCGTCGCCGGCTTTCTCGATCTTATCCTTGCCGCAGACAGCAACTCGTCTGCCACAATCGGCATTGCAATACGCAACACAAACAGCAACAACAAAGAGCGTCACTCAAGTGTTCTCTGTTTGTTTCTTGACGCTTCAGGTGCCCCGTCATTGAAGACAGCGTGTCTACGCTGCACTGCAACAGTCCAGACCGCGCAGCTGCACACCTCTGACTTCAACTTGCGTCCGGCACGACTTGTGTCGCCCTTGAAGAGCACAAACAACAACACCGAAAAAAGAAAAAAAAACAGCGACACACCCGTTACTTCGTCCTGCTCCCGCTCCCGTTCTGGTGCCCTTTTCGGAATTCAGCGTCCGTCATCGCCTGTGTCGACCCGCGCGTGTTTTACTCACGCTACACTTCAGTGCCAGCGTCTGTGCGGTTCACCGGTACAGCGGTGGTGCAGCTGCCATGAGCGACGGCGACGCGCCTGCCGTCTGGATCGGGACAGCGCACCGCGGTGTGGCGCAGGAGGACGTCGCCGACCCCTACACCTCCAAAATTGGTGGGCAGGCCATGTACTTCCGCGTCGGCGCTGGTGCGGCAGAGCAGCAGAGCGCTGCCTCTCTCGGCAAGTGCTTCCAGTGCCCGCAGTGCAAGTCTCTCTCGCAGGTCTCGCTCTTGTGCCAGGTGTACGCGCCGCTTGAGGTGTACGACCGCGTGTTGTACGTGCTCACCTGCGCCGCGTGCGCACGCCGAGCCGGCGCGACTGCCGCGGTGCAAGGTGTTGCTGCACCCGCTCCAGCAGCGGCGCAAGGGGCACACAAAAGAGGTGGACTGGCTGCCAGGTCTGTCACGAGCTACTGCTTTGCCGTGCGAAGCCAGAATTTCAGCCGCGAGTACTACGCTGAGCTGCAGCGCAAAATCCGCGCAGAGGCGCAGCGGAGTGCCGCGGCGACCGCGGTCAAGACGGAGAGCGACGCCCCCCTGTTTGACGGTGGCGACGACGACTGGGGCGACGGCGCAGACGACTGGGGCACCGAAGATGCGCCCGTTGCAGAGCCCGCTGCGTCGCCCGCCGGGGCCCCTCAAGAGGACGCAACCGCCCTAGACAGCGGCGCAGCGCGTCTGACAGAAGAGCCGACGTACCTGTTGGCTCCGCCTGGCACGGCTGTTCCGCTCAAGGGTATCATGTACACTGGTGGTCTCGCACTCGACCTGTACGAGGAGCCACCGGCGAAGAAGAAAAAGGAGCTCTCGGTGGAGGAGCAGCTTGCTGTGGCCGAGTTCATGTACGGCAGCGGCGCCGCGCTGGACACGAGCGGGTTCGAGGAGGACGACGAGACGCCCGCAGAGACGTGCGTGCGCGAGTACATGGAGCAGATGGAGAAGACGCCGTCGCAGTGCGTGCGCTGGTGCCCTGGCGGGACCCCGCTGCGCACCTCCACGGCGCCGATCGGGCCCAGCGGCGCTGCTGCCCCCCCGCCGTGTGCTGCGTGTGGGGCGGCGCGGCAGTTTGAAATGCAGCTCACTGCGCCCGTCGTCTACTACCTCACCAAAGACATAGGGGAGGCCAAGAACGCCAGCCTGCACTTTAGCAACGTGCTCGTGTACACGTGCAGCAAGCACTGCTACACCACCACCGACACCAAGGCCGCCCCCTACCTGCCCGAGTACGTGGTGGTGGAGGATGAGCTCTGACGCACTCGTGACGCGTGCTTGCGCGCCCGCACCGGGTAAAAAATGGTGTAACTAACAGCTCAGCATACCACACGAGCACACACGCCGCTTACTTGCGCGCACACGGCGCATGTTGCCAAAGAAAAAAGAAAACCCCGAAAAAATGAGAGTTAGCATGCAGCTTTAATCAATAACACATCAAGGGACGTATTTGAGCAAGACCCCGCGAGAAGAAAACGGAATGCCGTGGTGTGGTGCACCTCTTTCCCATTCCCTCGCTTCATTGCAGGGTTCTGAACTGCGCGACTGTGAACTGCGCACGCCGCGCGCGCGAAATGCTCAGCAGACAGCCCTTCTTCTGGTCTTCACTCCTGCCCCCGTCTCTTTCCTTTCGACTCTGCCGCCGTCTCTGGGACTGGCGCAGCACAAGCAGGAACAGCGTACGACACACCACCAGCCATTATTGTGCTTTTCTTTGTGGTCCGCGACCTCACTTTCCTGCCGCAGACTGCCGCCCTTCTCCTCTTTTTTCTTTCGAAGCCTTGTCCTGCTTTGTGTGTGACCCGCCGCCGCAGTTGTTGAAACGCTGCGCCAACAAACCGGAGCCCCAAGGTCGTCGTTTCTGGGTCTTCGCGGTTGCTGACCTCCCCCCTTCAGGTCTTCTAGCCTCACTCCCCCCATCCGCTTCGAGGAGAGTGCGAATTTGCCTGCAAAGCGGCCGACGAGAGAATGTCGTTTGACGACATCCTGCTGCGCAACGATGCGGCCGCCGTCAAGGCCTACTTCGGCGGGGGCAGCGCGACCAAAAACGCCATCAACACTGCCAACGCGGAGGGCTACCTCCCTCTGTACTTCGCGTGCATGAAGCCGTCCGTGTCGCCGCAGTTGATCGACGAACTGGTCCGTCTCGGCGCCGCTGTCGATGGGAGGGGCAGCGACGACGAAACGCCGCTGTACATCAGCGTGTTCAACCACCGCCTCGACGTCACCAAGTACCTCATCGCCCACAAGGCGGACGTGAACGCCGTAAATGGGCCGCAGAAGGAGACGGCCCTGCACATCGCCGCGCGGTGTGGCTTTGCCGACATTCTGGCCGGCCTGCTGGGCGCCGGCGCGGACGTCAACGTGCGCAATGCAAGCCAGGAGACGCCGCTCTTTGCAGCTGCGCAGTCGGGCCGCCACGAGACGGTCTACCTGCTCCTGAACGCCAACGCCAATGCCGCGCTGGCCAACGATGACGGGAAGACACCGCTGTACATCGCCTCCGAGAAGGAGTACAAGCACGTCGTCGTATTGCTCAAAGCGGACAAGGCCGACCTCAAACATGCCAAGTCCGTGGCTGACTCCGAGTGGCGGCTGCGCCCCGAGCCGGTGATGTCGTCGGACCAGATGCTGGACCGCGCCGCGGCCGACCAGGACTTCACCGCGGCGCTGCGGCGTCGTTCCTCTGCCGACGCACCGCAGCCGCCGGCCAAGCCAATGGAGGTGGTTGAGATCAAGGTGCCGGAGCCGAAGGTGCGCACGCACAACCCGCTGACAGGCGAGTCATACGGCCCGTGCCGCAGTCTCGAGGAGGTTGGCTACGACTCCCCGCCGCCGATCCCGAAGGAGCTGCAGAACCGACCCCCCGCACGCCTCTCGCGCATTGGCGGGACGTCCATGGTAGTGGGCACCGGGACGGAGGAGGGCGGCCGCCAACCAATCCGCCTGGACTCCATCGGCGGCGCCGAGGAGGTGGAGTACTATGTGCCTCCGAAAAAATAGAGGGACGAGAGGGAGAAAGGCGGGGAGGGGGGTCGGGGGAGGTCGGGGGAGGTCGGAGGGCCGCAGGCGAAGTGTCTGCGCGTGACTCCACGCTGGCGCTTTGCAGCATCGGCACCTCCTTTTTGCTTCCCTGCCGCAAGTCTCGCTTGTTTCGCGCTCCTTTTTCTTTGCACCTGCGACTCGTCGTGAGCTTTGTTCTTGAACCGCCTCAGCACGCGGCGTACCTTTTGGCGTTCCTGCTCGGCCGCCTTCTTCACGGCTCTTGTTCCCCTTCCGGGTACACCTTCCCCCGTGCGGTGCTACCCCGCTCTTCTTTTTTTGTGTGCCGCACAGCAGACCTATCACCGCCAGCTGTGCAATGACGCACTTCACCGTTCGCCATCAAAATGACAAGCATGGAGAGAGAAGAAAGGCTCGCCGTCCGAAGATGCACGCGAGGCTTCAACGCTGTCAAGTCAGCGCATGGCCCAGGTAGCGTTCTCGACTGTGGAGAGGCTAGGTGAGGCGCGGTGTTATGCAGACAAGGAGAGAAGGCGGGTCTTTGTGGCGAGACGAAAGGAAGCACGGTCACCAGATCGCTATGGACGCGAGGTTTGCTCGTCGCCAACTACAGTCACCACGCTCGCACCTCCGTGCTCTCTGGACGAGGAATGGGCGGCCACGGTCCCCCATCCTTTCTCTCTTACAGAACCAGCTACCGGAGTGGCGAAGGCGTGATCGACGCGTTCCGCAACCCTCGCCTTGCCGCTGTTCTTGTCGGGGCGTACGAATCGGTCCTGCGCACAGCGCGCTCACGGATGCAAGGTCCCTGCTGTTGCATTCTGATTGGGCGTCCCCCCTTTACTATCCCCGCTCTCACTGTCTACACAATCCATTTTTTTTTTTTTTTGTCACTTGGGACCAACTGTCAACGCATGGAGGAAACGACGCAGCATTTTCACACGAGTTGTGTCAGCGTCTGTGAGGGGACTTTACCCATCCACATCACAATTGACACCCCCTCAAGAAAAAGAGTGACAGCACGTCGCATCGCCGAGACAGGCAAGCAGCACTTGAACGTGCTTCACAGTGGATCCACGCCGACAGAACTGCGCCCTCCATTCGCTTGTGTGTGGCGCGAGAGAGGTCACTGGTTGTCTGTGTGCTTGCCATTGACAGCGCTCATCATCTTCTGGACTCACTGTCGTCAGCACATACATTCGCGTACTCACTTTTTTTCTTGCACAGTGGTGCGACGTCTTTTCTCTGGACTCGCGCTGCCCTTCAGCTTTTTTTGCTGTTTTCTGCGCTCTCTCTCACACGCGGAGTTGAACGATGCCACGCGCGGCAACGGTGCGGTCAAGCCGTGCACGGCTGCGGCGGCGTTGCCTCCGAAGGCTCTCGCTGTTTTGCGTAGTCCTGTGCCTTCTTGGTGTCCTTGTCGTCGTGGCGCAAGACGCGCCACTCCAAGGCACCACCACCGCCTCGTCAGCGGCTCCAGCGCCAGCCACCCCAGCAGGCGCCTCGCCTCGTCCGACAGGTGGTCTTTCAAAAGAAGATGCCGTGGGGGTGTCCCGAAACGACGCGGCTGACGACGCAGACCCATCGCGGGCTGACACCGCCGACGAACAACGTGCGGCCATGGCGCGTGCGCAGGCAAGGATTGAGGAGGCTCGGAAGGCGGAGGAGGGACGCAGGGCTGAGGAGGCTCGCAAGGCAGAGGAGGCTCGCAAGACCGAGGAGGCTCTGAAGGCTGAGGAGGCTCGCAAGGCCGAGGAGGCTCGCGCAGTTGAGGAGGCTCGCAAGGCCGAGGAGGCTCGCGCAGTTGAGGAGGCTCGCAAGGCCGAGGAGGCTCTGAAGGCTGAGGAGGCTCGCAAGGCCGAGGAGGCTCTGAAGGCTGAGGAGGCTCGCAAGGCTGAGGAGGCTCGCAAGGCAGAGGAGGCTCTGAAGGCTGAGGAGGCTCGCAAGGCCGAGGAGGCTCGCAAGGCTGAGGAGGCTCGCGCAGTTGAGGAGGCTCTGAAGGCTGAGGAGGCTCGCAAGGCAGAGGAGGCTCGCGCAGTCGAGGAGGCTCGCAAGGCTGAGGAGGCTCGCAAGGCCGAGGAGGCTCGCAAGGCCGAGGAGGCTCTGAAGGCTGAGGAGGCTCGCAAGGCCGAGGAGGCTCGCAAGGCTGAGGAGGCTCGCAAGGCTGAGGAGGCTCGCAAGGCTGAGGAGGCTCGCAAGGCCGAGGAGGCTCGCAAGGCCGAGGAGGCTCGCAAGGCCGAGGAGGCTCGCAAGGCCGAGGAGGCTCGCAAGGCCGAGGAGGCTCGCAAGGCTGAGGAGGCTCGCAAGGCTGAGGAGGCCCGCAAGGCCGAGGAGGCTCGCAAGGCCGAGGAGGCTCGCAAGGCTGAGGAGGCCCGCAAGGCTGAGGAGGCCCGCAAGGCTGAGGAGGCTCTGAAGGCTGAGGAGGCGCACTTGGCAGAGGAAATCCGTCTGGCTGAGGAGGCGATGGCCGCGGACGAGGCCCGGGCGGCCGCAGAGGCAGCGAAGGCGGAAGAGTCGCGTGTAGCCGCTGCGGCGAGGCAAGTCGAGGAGGAGGCGCACGAGGCTGAGGAGCGGCGCCGCACCGCCGAGCTCGCTGAGGAGGCCGCGCGGGTGCGTCGTGCAGCAGCGGAGGCCCAAGCACAACTCGTAGCAGATCGCAAAGCCGTTCTCGAGAAGATAGACGAGGAGCGGGCAAAATACGAGGCCGCCGCAGCGGAGGTTGAGTCGGCTCACGCCAAGGCGGTGATGAGTTCCGCAGTGCTGCGGGACGCGGCTTTGGCAGCAGAGGTGGTGAAGGCCGTGGAGGGTGAGGTGTCCACGCTGCAGGACGAGCTGGCGAAGCTCACCCGTGCTTCGCTCGCACTGCGCGGCAAGGTCGGCGCTCTGACGCGGGGCGGACAGACACTCGCTACCGTGATGCTGGAAGTCAGCACGATGACGGCAGAGCTAGAAAAGGTCGACAGCGTGCTTGGCGCAGTCCGCGCGGCAGCGGGGGCCATCACTGACGCCGCACTGGCAACGGAGAAGCGGCAGGGCGACACGGACGCTGCGACCTCGCCAGAGGTTGTGTCGTTGGAGGAGCGGCGAGCGACACTCAAGTCCACGTTCGACACGGTGCTCGAACAGCTCGTCGGCCAGCTGCACGACCTCGACACGCGCATCGCCGCTGCGTTTGCGGGGCCGCTGGCTGAGGGCGCGACACGAATCCCCGAGCGTGTAGACGCGCCGCCCGCGGCGCCTGAAAGCGACACCTCCGACATTCCGCTGACCAGCACGGCGCCCTCGAGCGAACCTGTCGCGACGCGCACGGCTGCGGCGGCAGCCGAAGAGACGCCTGAGCCGGCGGCGGCACCCGAGACGGCGGCGCCAGTTTCAGAGCCGACAGAAGCGACGAGGCCGCCCGTGCCGGGCGTGATGTCGTCGGTAGCCCCGGTCCGGGTCGGCGAGGAGGACCAGGCCCGGTACCGCCGCGAGCTGGTCAACACACTAGTCGGGTGGGCGGAGAAGAGGGGCTACAACGTGAGTCTGTACGAGGTGCACCCGCGCGAGGACGGTGAGCTGTTCCGGGTCACGGGGCGCCTGCCCGTCATCGGCACCGTGGCCGCCGTGGCCGTGTCCGTCACGGTACAGACGCTGCGGTGGTGTCGCGCTGGCGCAGCAACCGAGGAGGAGAGCGCGGCCCCTGTCCTGTCGCAAGCAGCCGCCCCTCCGCAGCCGCGTCCCACCGCGAAGGCCCAACCTGCGCCTCCGCAGAAACCCGCCACGCAGACGCCACTGCCCAGCCACTCCGCGAGCGGAAGCGGTGCACCGTCGACGCAGCGCAGCACCCCGTCCGGACCGGAGGCGCTGCCGTCGCCGGTAGAGGAGGGCCACCCCCTGCCCCCCACCCCGGCACAGCACCTCACCCGCGATGGCTTCCCGCGTGGTGGCGCGGCGGCCCCACCGGGCCGGCCCGGCTTCGCCCCCTCCGCTGCGCCGCCGCGCCCCAACCTCTTCGGGGCCGCCCTGGTGCGGCCCGGCCAAGCCAACGGCGCAGCTCCAGCTGCAGCGCCACCGCTGCCGCACTCCGCAATGCCGCAGCCACCCACACGAGGGGCCGAGACACAGATGCACCGGCGCCGGAACGACAGCGACGACTACGAGCTGCACAACCCCTTCCTCTCGCGGTGGGCGTAGAGTTAACGGCGCACGCCGCATCACAGCCGAGGCACGACCCGTGACGGCTCGCTTTTGTGTTTCTGCGCTCCACTCTGGCCGTTTTTATGGCACACCTGCTGAGGCGGAGGGGCTGGGACGCTCTGGCAGGGATGGTCGGCGGTGTGGCCGGGGCTGTGCTTCCCTGCCCCGCCTTGGCCAATCTTGCCAGCGCGTCGTGATTTGAACTGGGCTTTATCAGTGTGTCATTGGTTCCGTCTCCCTTTCTTTTTTTTTTTTACCTGTGTTCTGTCAACGCGATCTCGAGCTCGGTGCTGCACGTCTGCCCGTGATGCGGCGCTCGCCTGTGCCCCTTGGCCTTTTTTTTCCCCACCGCTCCCTCTACCTCGGTCACTCACCGTGGGTATGCGCAGCTTGCCTATGCTGTGTCCCTTCCCGTTGAGCAGACGGCGGCCTGACATCCGCACACAAACCCACACACACACACAAATAACACAACAGAAAAAAAGAAATCGACGACGTTGAGGCACAGCCGGCAGCCAGCGGCGGCAGAGAAAAACAAGTTTGACTGGCATCCTTGGAGTGACGCGACGGCTTCAGTGCGCTCCCCCCACTCCCCTTCTCCTACACCCTTCCTCGTTTGCGCGCGGCCTACTGGCACCCAGGCTGCTAGTGAGAGTTGCGGTGAGCTGGGTGGTCCGGCTACCGCGTCCAGGTGGCGCCGCAGATGTGAGGAAGAGGAGGGGCTGAGGTGGAAGATGCGCGGCTCGACTTCTCCTGACTACCTTCGCCTCGCACCCCATCTGTCCCCACCTCCTCCCTACTCAACGTATCTCTCTTGGTCCCCCCCCCCGCGAAGAAACACAGCAGCGGAGCAACAGCACAACCCGCTTACCCCGCTCATCAGGGCTTTCCTCCCCCGTTTCTTTGTCTCTGTGCGCCGCTCCTTCGCTGACGAGTCCGTGGCCGGCGCAAATGGCGTCCGAAGACGAGTCGTCGTGGCGGCTCCTCTTCGCCATCGCTCTCAGCCACGGCGATGCGGTCCGTGAGGGGTGCCTCACGCATGACGGCTGGCTGGTCTTCCTCAGCTCCGCCCAGCTCATCGGCACCACCGCTGGCGTGTTCCCGGTACTACTTGACCAGCTTTGGCAGCGGCAGTGCCTCAGCAAGGAGGAGAGGCTGGCGCGCGGCGAGGGGCGCGAGCCTGCGATGGCCGTCGCCGCGTCGTCGCTTTCGACTTCCGTCGACGATCGCACTCCGCAGACCTCGGTAACCTCCCGCGGCACGCTCCGCTCTGGGCAGACCAGCCTAGCAGCGTCTCGCACGACGCCGCGGTTACCTTCTCCGCCTCACAAGGACGAGTCCGTCGGCTTCAGCGGCTTCGTGGACATGATGAAGGTTATCTGCGTCCGCATCTTCCAGACGCAGCGCTGCAACCGGCTGCGGGAGGAGCAGGGGGCCGGTCCGGGCAGCCTGGGCGAGACAGCACTTGTAGCCCTTCGTCAGAGCGCTGAGGACCACGTCCTGCTGGCCGAGTCCGTGGAGTTCACCGCGGCCACCTACCTGCGGCCGTTTATCGCCCGCAGCGTCATCTCGGCCTCCTCACAGGTGCGCCTCGACCCGGATCAGAACGGCTGGGCCCCGCACGTCAACCGCCTGCTCACCCACGTCGTTGGCGCGCTGTTTCACTCCGCCATCCTGCCGCTGTTCCGGCGCTACGCGGTGGGGGGCCGCCTCACGGAGGAGGGCTACCGTGGCTTCCTTCAGGCCGCGCTGCCAGCCATGACGCCCATCGAGGAAATTTGCGCGCTCGCCATCTTCAGCCGCGGTGGCTTCGCCGACGTCCGCCCAGTCATCGCGGCGCTGCAGCCGCTCGCAGGCACCGCGCCTGATGTGGCGCCGCTGCTGGCCGCGCCAACGCTCGGTCTGACAGACTTCATTGAGGCGCTGCTCATGCTGGCGGTCGTCGTGTACGCCGACGAGGCTCGCTATCCCGAGCTGCGCCCCGTCACGGCGAAGGTGTGGAGCTTCTTCGAGAACGTGGTGTGTCGCGGCGCCGTTCGCGCGGCCGCGATGTGTGCCGACCCGTACTCCACGGGGTGCTACAGGAGCGTGCCGCCGGGTCTCGTCGCTGTGTACCCCGCAGTGGTCCCCCTTGCGCTCTGCTCCTGCCTCTTCGTTGAGGTGTTCAACGCGCGCCTGCAGGGGGTGCCGAGCAGCGCCTCTCGGCCCTCATCGGCACCGGGTGCGGTGGGCGGGCCACTGGCCACCCCGTTCCTCACCGAGGTGGAGTGCACCGCGACGCCAAGCGAGCTGCCTGCGGTACCGCCGCGGCGTAGCGACGGTGTCGCTGATGGCCCCGACGTGGCAGTGCAGGCCGCTGCGACGTTCTTCGAGACGAGCTGGAGCCTGCTGGAGCGCAACCGGGACGTGCCGCTCTTTGGCGGCCGCTGCGCCGTCGACGAGCACGTCGTCCTGGTCGCCGGAACAGCGGTGACGGTGGTGCCGACGCGGCATGCGAGCATCTTCCAGGTCAACCTCCCCAGCACGCTGCTGCTCCCCGCGCTGTACCGCTGCGCTATTGAAGTCGCCGGTGACGGCGATGCGGCCGGCGCGCGGCTGCTCTTCATCCCGTACCGCTCCCTGCCAGTCGAGCTGAGCGTGTCGGACGACGCCCCGCTTCTCTGCGTCTCTGGTGCGAACAAGCGGAGCTCTGCCGCTGCGCCTTGCGCGCCGTGGGGCTGTGCCGATATCGTGGTGACGGACACTGCGGCGGAGCAGCTCATCCAGCCAGCGCTGGTCGTCTTGCTGCACGACCAGTTCCTGTCGCTTGTCCCGGCCGAGGACTCGGACGGGCCTCGCATCACGTTACCTGACGTCTGCGAGCTATGCCGGCGCCTGCAGTGGTGCGCGGTGTCGACGAAGCAGCTGCAGGAGCTGCCGGCAAAGTGCGCGCAGGCGTGGGCGACGTACTGCGGCTATCAGCGCCTGCTTCACCCATCGCGCGCACCGAGCGCGTCGGCTGCTGCTGCGGGGCTCTCCGTCACCTTAACCTTCACCGACGTCCTCGGCTGCCTGACAACGCTCCTCTTCCTCAGCCAGGGCGGCAGACTGGGCGACGTGCCAGATGTGCCGCGCAGGCTCGAGCTCGCCTTTGCCTCCGTGGCGGCTCCGGCGGAAACCCCCGCGACCGAGCTACTCGCCACGTTGACGGCCGCGGCGTCTGATCCTGGGACGGGACAGGTCATACGCGACATTCCCTACAACGCCCTCCGCGACGTGCCGTTTCTCATGGCGCTCGAGCGCAAGAAGAAGCAGTCCGCCGAGACACAGCAGCGACGGGTCGCCCTCATGACGGCGCTGCGGCGGCACCACGCTGCGCAGATGCCCGCCACCGTGACACTGCCGGCGCTGCCGGAGAACCGGCCCAACGCGATGCGGCTCGTGTCGCAGTACGGCGCCGCCGACCCGAACGCCGACTTCTGTGCCACCATGCGGGAGGGGGCCGAGGCGGTCAAGGCGCACTTTCTGCTCTACGAGCTCGCCATTCCTGAAATGACCAAGAAGTAAGGAAGCTAGAGCTTGAGGAAAGCGGAGGAGGCCGCCGAGCCACAGACGCGCTGTGATTCCTGCTCCTGCCGGGCTTTCACTAGAGGTGCATTGGGAATCGCCTCACACCTTTACACTGCATGTACACTAGTCCTCGGCTTTACGCGACGTTTACCACACTTTTGCGTTTCTTTTTTTCCCGGACGCGCTCCCTCCCCGGTACTCGCCGTCTTGTTCTTCTCCGAGGCGAGTGGGGGAAAAGAAAAGAGCTCGTGTCGATTACTCGTTGGCTTGCAGCCGCTGCAAAGTGAGAGCTACCGCTTTTCGTAGTCGGCGCGCAGGACGCCGGATCGCTGGAGCGCAGACAAGCGCTGGAGTGCCCCCCCCCCCACTCCACTTCCTGCGGCCGCCTCACCGGTGCATGCTTTACACCTGTACGACAACCTCCACCCCACCCTCATGCCCCCCACCCTTTCTTGTGATGCTTGCCATCAACGCATTCTCGTCTATTGGCGCTGGCCCGTCCTCGCTTCAGTCTGATACACGTACACGGACGACTACCATGCCCAGCCGTCGGGCCTCGGCGCAGCGCCATGCGCTGCTGGAGAACCTGCAGCTCATTTTTTTCACCAACCAGTCGCCAGAGGAGCAGGAGCGGTGTGTGCGACAGCTCTACGACACCGACATCCGCACCCTGGAGGAGTGCCTGCTGCAGCTTACACACGTCTGTATCACGCACCCGGACGCCGGCACGCAGGAGCTGCTTCACAGCTTCATGCTCTGGCTGGCGGGTCGTTCCCTCTACATCGCGCTACGTCTCGCCTGGACCGTGGACGCGGTGTCGGGCTTCTACAGCACCACGGGGCTGGCCGGGCGGCTCAAGAACATCCACGACAAGCTCGAGAGCTACGCCATCAACCAAGGCCAGGCGGCGATCCGGTCCGTTAACGCCAGCGGCGGCGACGTCAGCCGCGCCTCGAGTGACCCGGAGGAGGGGCTTGGCGACCTGGACGCGAGCGTCGTGCAGCGCAAGGAGCTGCGCCTGAAGCTGTACAACGACGAGCGGACCTTCGTGACGACCTTGACGAACCTGAGCAACATGCTCCGTTTTTTTCCCGACCGCAACCGCCGCAAGGAAGAACTGCGCCGGCGTCTTCGGGTGCTGAACCAGCGGCTGGAGGCCATGTGGCTCGTCCACCCGCTGTGCACGAGCAGCGACGCCGTGCAGTGGATCGTGAACATCGCCGTTGAGGAGTGCACCGTCTTCTCCTCCCGCGAGCGCGCGCCGTACCTGCTCCGCTACGAGGTCATCGTCGATGACACCGCGACGATGCGCGACCCCACCGTGACGCAGCTGCGCCGGCCCGACGGCCGCTTCCGCGTGTCGCCCGACTCGGACGAGCTGTTTGTTCCGACCCCGCCGGTGGAGTCCGCGTCGGCGGCCGCGTCGCCGGTGGCGTTGCACGGCGAGCCAGAGGACGCCTCACCGGAGGCGGCGCAGTGCCTGCAGGCCGTCTTCGGCGAGAGCCGGCGCGCACGCCTCGCGCGGGTGCGGCAGGCGTCACCGTGGGGCGGGCACCCGAACTGGTCGATGGCTTCTGTGATGGTGAAGGCGGGCGACGACCTGCGGCAGGAGGAGCTGGCGCTGCAGCTCATCTACATCTTCCACAGCATCTGGCAGGAGGCGGGGCTGACCGTGTGTGTGCGGCCGTACATGGCGCTGCCGACGCACAGCGACTGCGGGCTGCTGGAGGTGATCGAGGAGTCCAGCTCGATGGACGGCATCAAGAAGGCACTCCGGGTGAGCAGCGTCTACAACTACTACCTCAAGGCGTACCACGGCGAGGACTCGGGGCTGTACCGGAAGGCGCAGCAGAACTTTGTGGAGAGCATGGCCGGCTACAGCGTCATCTCCTACATCCTCCAGATCAAGGATCGCCACAACGGCAACCTCATGATCCAGCGCGACGGCTGCCTCGTGCACATCGACTTCGGCTTTCTCTTCGTGACGTCCCCTGGCGGCCTCAACTTCGAGTCCGCCCCATTCAAGCTCTCGCAGGAACTCATTGACGTGATGGGCGGCGTCTCCAGTGACTCCTTCAACTACTACCGCGTTCTCGTCTACGAGGCCCTTGCGGCGGCGCGGGAGCGGTGCGAGGACCTGCTCGCGCTCGTCTCGATCTTAACACCGAACAACGCCATGCCGTGCTTCGGCGCCGACCCCGGCGCCGTCGTGGGCCAGCTGCGTGCTCGCTTTCGTGATGACCTGCTCTCCGAGGCCGACTACGCCGTCTACGCCAAGGAACTCATCGTAAACAGCGCCGACAACTGGCGCACGCGGCGGTACGACCAGTTCCAGAGTCTCCAGAACGGCATTCTGTAGGAGTGCGCGAGGGCTGATCCTCGGGCGTCGTGGCCAATGGTGTGCCTTTTGTTCTTGCTCGGTGGGCTCTTTCGATTCACTGGAGTGCGACAGCGCACAACTGTAAAACGGAAGCACGCGGCACATCTGCTTTGCTCTGCTCTCGTTCGCTGTGGGAAGGCTGCATCGTCTCTCTCGCTCTTCGTCTCGCGTGACCGTTCCTGCCAACCAGCTCTCTCCACCCCTCTCACACGCACTTTTCGATGCGCCGCACAACGCGGCTTCACCGAGCCTCGGCTCTCGAAGTCGCCGCGAGTGGCGGCGGCACGCGTGCGCGGCGCCGTTCCGGATGGGCCGCCTTCCTTCTCTCATACGAACTCCTCAAAAGAAAAAAAAAGACGACGACCAAGAAAGCGAACGTGCCCACCGGTCAATCACGCAAAGCGTCCGCAAAGCGCGTTTCGTTATACGAGTGTGCACGGTATTGTCACTCACTGCGTTGAGCGCGTTTGAAGCACTTACCAGGTCCTTTCGCGTTCTTCTCTTTCCGTTCTACGGCACTCACGCACACACACACTCTGGAAGGAGGAGAAGTGCGTGAGCGGAGCCGCACGCCAAGGCACCACACCGGGCGTCCCCCCCTCCCCCTGCCCCCACTCGCGCATTGTCGCGTCTGCGCACCTTTGCAGCGCTCTGACACGCCTCACCCCGCTGCTGTGTGTGTGTGTGTGGGGGTTCCATCTTCTCCGACTTGCCTCTCTTGACGTCCCCCCGCACTCCCCCTCCCTCCGCCTCAACCGTGTCCCGCACACTTGGTGACACATTCGGACTGATTGTTCTCTGCACTTCTTGATTCCGGCACACCTACGCCGTGCTCTTCACCAACCCCCCTTTCCACACACACACACGTACACACCGCTTCAGTTCGGTGAGTTTATCAGCAACACTCTCCCCCTCCCACCCCCGCTGTAGACATCCCTTCCCTCACCGCTAGTCAACTTTTCCCCTGCTCGCTGACTCTGCGCCTGTCATCCGCCCCCCCCCTGCCCCCTCAACCTGCCTTGCCAACTTTTTGCTCCCGCTGACTGCCGTCACGTACGTGCTCGCGTTGGTCGTGTCCCCCGCATCCCACATTCCGAATTGAGCCACACACACAAACACACCTTTGTGCTCTGAGTATCAAGTCAGCCCTGGTTTTCTCCTTTCCTCCCTGTACCATCTGCTTTCTTGCACGCCCCTCTGTCCTCCTCTGGTGTTCCACGTCACTCTCCACGTCTACCTCGCCTTTCCTTTTGTTGTTGTTGTCTTTCGGCCTTCTCGAGTGAGTTTGGCCCTGGGCGCTTCCGTGCCTGTCGCCGAAGCACTTCTCCTCCTCCTCCTGGAACTCTCTCTCTCTGTCTCTCTCCCTCACTGTCCCCCCGTCTTTGACGCGTCTCCTTACTCTTCTTTGCGTTCTTTTCGTGGTTCTATTCTCCCTTTTCTGTGTTTTATCTCGGCGCTCTTTTATTTCTGTTGCTGCTTTTCTTCCTTTTGTTGTGTGTGTGCGTGTGTGTTTTACGACGTAGCCGCCAAGCAGCTTCTCTCCGCGACGTTCAGTTGAAGATCTAGAAACGGTGCTTGCTGCCTTGTACTCCCCCCTCGTTTCTCCGTGTTTCGTGAAGGTCACCGCGAAGCTCAAGTGCCCTGAGCTCCTTTCAGTCGAGCGACTGTTTTTGACCTCGCTGCCCTTTTCTCTTTTTTTTTTTTTTGCGGCTTTCCTGCACCTCTGAACTGCACAGGTCGGCACCTCCCTTCTTTCTCGACGCATTTTACACTACGGAGCTCAACGGAGGCGTGAAACTCGTGGTGGTTCTCGTGCGGCCTGTAGTGTGCAAGGCGCGTAAGAGCAACACGCGAGGCTCTCTTTCTTGCTGCGCGAAGTACGCCACCCCTCTTTTTCCGCAAGCCGCCAGAGTCTTACCCGCTCTTCTTCTTTGCCTTCAGCGCTTTTTTCCTCGTCTTTTTTCGTTCCGTCTAGTCGCTGTGCGCGCTGGCGACAATGGGAATGAACGCGAACAACGCCGGCGCTGCACCGACCAACGCATCGGTCGTCTGCTTTGGCCATCCGCTGCTGGACATGATGGCCACCGTCGAGGCAGGCTTTCTGAAGGACTACAACATTGAGCCGGGCAGCGTGACCCTCGCGTCGCCGGATCAGCTGGGCCTCTTCTCGCGGCTGCTGGACGAGTTCAAGGGCCGTGTCGACTACGTCCCTGGCGGCGCCGCCATGAACACCGCGCGCATCCTCTCCTGGATGCTGCCGGGGAGCCAGATTTCCTACGTTGGGGCCCTCGGCACGGACCGCTTCGCCGAGATCCTCAAGAGCGCCCTGACCAACGCCGGGGTGCATCAGCTGTTCGAGGAGTGCGAGGGGCAGCCGACGGGCACGTGCGCCGGCCTCGTCCTCAACAAGGACCGCGCCCTGCTCGCCAACCTCGGCGCGGCCACGATGCTGTCGCTGAAGCACATGCAGACAGAGGCCGTGCAGGCTGCGATCGAGCGCGCCGGTGTGTACTACGCCGAAGGCTTCTTCCTGAACACCGTCTCCAGCCCGGACAACCTGCTCTCCGTCGCCCAGCACGCCCACCAGCACGGCAAGCTGTTCTGCTTCAACCTCAACGCCCCGTACCTCAGCATGGCGTTCCAGAGCCGCATCCAGCTGCTGATGCCGCACGTAGACATCCTCTTCGGCAGCGACGAGGACCTGCTGGCGTACGCGTCGGTGCGGTGGCCGCGCGATTTCGACCTCAGCACGCTCGGCAGCGTGGTGCGGCCGCACTCGCGGCGCCAGGCAGCGCTCGTGCGCGCGCTTGCCCGCATCTCGATGCTGCCGACCGTGACGACCGGCCGTCCGCGGCTGGTGGTGGCGACATGCGGGTCGCATGACACGTACGTCGCGTGCGGCGACCGCGTCCGCTCGTACCCGGTGCAGCCGATGGCGCAGGAGGAGATGGTGGACGTCAACGGCGCCGGCGACGCTTTTGTGGCCGGCTTTCTCGCCCAGTACGTCGTGAATCACGATGAGTCGACGAGCGTCCTGGTTGGCCACGCGTCGGCGCAGAATTGCATCCGCCACAACGGCGCTGTCGTCAGCGGCGTGCCGCCACCGCTAGCGCGGCGGACTAGCGCAAACGCAGCGCCCGCGACGTCGGCGCCGAAGGCTTGAGACGCGGGTGCGCGCGTGAGGACAGGGCACTGCCGCTTGTGAGACCGCGTGCCAGCGAATGGGTAGCTCTTTATGCTCCGCACCACACTTGTCGCGGGGCCTTCATGTTCCTTCGCCGTGCCCCGCCGTCACGTGAGAGGCACCTGTAACCGGCAGTGGCATTTCGCCTCATTTTGATGCTCTTTTTCTTTCTGGTTTTTTTTTCTCTTGCGTTAACTGCGTGCGACGCCGCCGATCCGAGAGGCTGCTGGCATGCTCGATTTTGCGAGCTGTGGATCGTCTTTAAAGCCGGAGCTGCGCAGGTCTGTGCTCTTTTTTCTCCTTCTGTAGCTGCCTCTTCTCTTGTCTCGCTCCTCCTTTGAATGGGTTTTGCGTCGACACACCGCAGCGATCGCCTGTCTCCGCGGACGTCTAAGGACCAGGTTGCTGTTCTTAGCTCGAGTTTCTGCTTTTATCCACACGTGAGTGGCTGCTGCGCGTGCTGCGTCACTCTGCCTTGACCGGCTGTTTCTGTTCGGTTCTGCTTTTTTTTTTTGTCTGTTTGGCTTCTGCCTGCTGATGCGTCTTCTTCTCTACTGCCCCTCCTCTTCATTTTTCACGTTTTGTTTTCTCCGCTTCTTGTTGCGTTGTGTCCCCCCCTCCTCTCTTTCTCTTCTCGGTTGCAGTTTGCTTTTCTTCTTGGCAATTTGTCTTCGCTCATGGTTCTCGTCTCTCGCGTGACCACAAGCCCGTCTGTGCTGACCAAAAACAGAAGAAAAAAGACGCAGTGCGCGCTGCCGGTCCTCGTCGAACCACTCATATGGAAGAGAGCATGAACCGCGAACAACAAGACGCGCCGTCACGCAAGGCAGAGATGAGGCCAAGTGCGGCGCTGGAGCAGCTGCTGCTGCACATCGATATATAGCTATCTCTCGCTTTCCGTCTGTTTCGTTGCTTTTGGATCTGTCTCGGCGGTAGGTGTGTGAGCATGTTTACGCGCAGCGAGGAGCTGTATTCGTGTACGGCAAGACCGAAAACGACAAGAAACGAAACACACGCCTTGGCGACTACCAGCCAATGGCCGAAGCCACCGCAGCGCACTCTCCCTTTTCCCCCCTTTTTTTTTTTAAAGAGCCGGTAGCCAACGGAGAAAGAGTCCCGCTGTAGAGGGAGAAGCAGTTTAAGGAATGCGCGCTGTTTTACTGTAAAGGGTGGCAACGTGGCTTGTGTGTGTGTGTGGAACGCGTGCGCGTGCGTGTGCGAGTGTGTGTATGCGTGTGGGGTGGGAGGGGGGAGGTTAGTGTGCGCGGCCTCGAAGACGGCGCCGTGTGGTTGCCGAACTGACAAGTGTGCATCAACCTCTACCCGTCGTCACCTCTGCCAGAGTCTGAGCACGTGTGCTGTTGAGGTTAGAGAGAAAAAAACTGGATCGAGCCGAGTGAAGTTGAGGGCCGTGTGTGGCACACAAACATATACACACACACACACACACACACACACACACACACTCCCAAGCCGCCCCTGAATTTGTGAGAAGAAGAAACGCAAACCAAACAACAAAAACACGAAAACGGAGCGCCATTCAGTGAAAATCGTAAAGCTGAAACATCCGGTACTCATTGTTGGTGGCACGAAGAAAACAACAACAACAAAGAAGACGAATTGTGTACTCCACTCACCACGCAGACACACCCGCGGAAGCCGCATGCACTCGACACGCCGCACTCCCACTTCACTGCGAGTACCCTGCTACATAAGCGAACAGAGGAAGGGCGCGGTGACATTTGTATCTTGCTGCCCACCCCCTTCCTTCCGTACTATCGCAGCGGGACGTTTGCGGGATGAAGAGGGCGCACCTCGTGGGGTCGTGCCGCACGACGAGGGGTGTGTTGACGCACGGGCAGGCGCACTGAGAATCGCCGTCTGCTGTGTTTCCGATGCGCTGTCGTGACTTGACGTCTCCTTTCTCTGTATAACGGAGCGCCTTGTCAGACTCCCAGTTGTGTCTTTTCTTTTCCATTGCTCCATCTTCTCCTCTGCGACGTCTTGCGCAGGCACCTGGATAAGCTCTTTTTTTTTGTATTGTGGTGGGGTGCCTCCCTGATGGTGTGGGGGCGCTGTTTCTGATTAGTGTCTCTTGCACCGTGTCTGCGATGGGTGGTCGCGTCAACTGCTCCGCCTCGCTGTGTGAAGCGAGAACGCTCAGCCCCCCCCCTCCCCCTCACTAACCCTCGCGCCGCTCTCGCTCCCGCGTTTCGCTTCTGCCGTTCGCCACCACGTGCCGGCGCTTTGCCGCTGTCCCCACCTTTGCCTTTCTCGTAGCTGGCAAACTCTAGTGTTGCGTTGCGGCGCCACCCATGCTGCGTCGAGTGGGGACAGTGACGGAGGGTGCGCGTAGATGCGTCTGAGCGTGGGAGGGAGTGCATTTCCCGGCGTCGTCCAGATAGCCCCATGAAAGGCAAAGAGCACGGCAACATCGTTGTGGAGGGAGTGCTACCGTGTCTTGAGCTAATGTTCAAAGCGTCAACAACAAAAAAAAAAACAAGCTGCACTAGGCCAAAGGAGTGTTGCGTGTCGTGGGCCACGCGCTGCGACGCTCCCAGCAAGACACGAGGTGGCACCAAGAAGCCCACGTGGTGTAGCGCTGACAAGAGTCGTGGCGCTTCTCTTTCTTTTTCCCTCCTGCGCTCCTGCGTGGATGCGCCCCGCGCGTTGGTCTGAAGAAGCCGGCAGGGCCCTGCCGATGTCAGGCTTCCTTCCACGAAGCGACGCTTGTGAAACGCACGCGGCATTCGGTGCGCGTGTACGTGTTGTGTGACTCGAGAGATTGTGTGCGCTTCGACAGTGACGCTTTTTCCCTCTTTTATCCATGCAGCTCCCATCTTTACTTTGCTACTCCACGGTTGCCTCTGACTTGCCACACGCACCTCGGACGGGCACATTGAAAAACACACACACACACACACAACAAAAGCTCGAGTAGTCCCTCGAGCGCAACACGCAACGGAGTGACTCTCTTGTGGTGGCTCGCAACTCTATCCGGCATCGACACCGGCACAGACGTGCCACGTCGCCGCCTGCCCCCTTCTCTCTCTAGCAAGTTGGCCATGTCCGCCGCGCGGTCTGGTGCGGTGGGCGAGCTCCGCCACATTGCAGAGAACCCGTACCGCTCGCAAGCGCTGTCGTGGTACCGCCGCTGCCTGCGCGCCGCGTTCGCCGTGCCATGGAGCTCCGACGAGGACGCCCTCTACGTCCTAGAGGAGACGCGGCGACTCTTCCATCAAAACCGGGGTATCCGCGATGTGGAGCGCATCCAGCGGAAGCTGCGCGAGGTGGAGATGCGGTACGAGATGGCATTGCACTACAGGATACCGTACCCGCGGCCGTTCAACAAGGTGCAGGGCTCGATGCAGGAGAGCGGCGTGCCGTACGCCGCCTACCTCGACTCGGCGTACGACCACATGGTGAACCCGAACATCGGCGTCACCGCCGAGGGCAGTGCAAACCTCGGCATAATGGGTGGCCTGGAGAAGTCCGGCTACTTCCTCGAAGACGTCACCGGCACCGCCGACGTCGAGGGACGAGTCAACCACTACGACACCGAGCCAGAGCCGGCTTCCACGATTCACTAGAGCGGGTGCGGCAGGAGACGGGAATGCAGGACGAGAGAAGGAGGGGGTTTGGTGGTGGTAGTGAGAAGAAGCGTAGGCTGCGGCAGTCGACGCAAGTGTGGGAGGGCACGGCTGCTGCTGCCGTTGTACAGCTCTGCTTCTGGCCCGCTCACCCTCTCCGTTGTGCATCCTACTTGCGGCACGTCTGTCTTCACGCGGCCCCCCCTTCGAGGAGCGTAGGGGAGGGGGTGCTTAGCTCTGCTCCGGGTCTGACCTTGACGCTCGCATGTCTTGGCAGGTCGGCCTGACACACACACACACACACACACACACACACACACAAAACAAAGAGGAAAACAAATGCTTCTGCACAGCGCTGCGCATGCCACGAAAGGAAGCTCCGGACATGCGCCACCTTTTTTTTTTGATTCTGCGTCTCGGCACTTGACGTGCTATTGACCGCAGTGCTCCGTCAGGGGAGGGGAGGGGAGAGGAGGAAGGCAGGAAAGCGGCGACATTGTAGCTGCAGCTCACGCGCCTTCCTTCACCATTGTTGAAGCTGTCGCAGGAGATCGACAGGAACCGCTGACTCAGCAGGTGAGAGGAAGGTCCGGGCTTGATTGTATGTGTGCCTCGCCTCTCTTCCGGTCCGTATCCGGAAAGCAAACCGGTTTTCTGCAGTAGGCCGCATCTCCAAACTGCTTGACCTTTCCGCCTTTTCTCGCCCGCTTTTTTTTTTTCGATTTCCTCCGCATTGATCCGCCTGGCCCCTTCAGCCCTTTGATTTTTTCCGGACCTCCTTCCGATGCGGCTGTGCGCGGCACTCGTCCTCAACCTCCTTTATACTTGACGCTGCTACTCTCGCCTGACCGGAGCTGCCACGCACACACAACACACATACACACAAGCACACAACGCTATTTATGTAGTCAGAGTCACACTCGGGCTGAAGTGAAGGAGTTTTTCCGCCTGCCTGAAATGGACGCCACGCTGCAGTCGTTTCGCGTGCATGGCGCGGCACTGTACCAGTGGGCAAGCTATATCGCGTACGTCTTCTACTCGTGTTTCTACTTTGCGTGCGAGGTGACGGCTGGCGTACTCGAGATCCCGACCGATGCACCGCAGTACGACGCCCTCACGCACCAGGCCAACTCGGCCGCCACGTACGCGGAGTGGCTGCCCATCGCTGCAACACTGGACGACATGGACGGCCTCCAAAAGTGGCGCACCGACGAGGTCTCTACTGCGTTTTCGTTTGAGGGCGTCATGCGCACGATCGAGGGGCTGCTGGAGCTGCGCAGTGCCGGCAGCTCCGAGGCGCTCTTGGACGGGCTGCAGAAGCACGTTCTGCGCTCCCTGTACGGCATCAGTCACCGCCGCCTCTACCTCTACCGCACTGGCACCAAGACGGTCATTCACTCGTACAACTCGCTCGTCTGCTTCCTGCTCGGCCGCGTCGGAGACGCGGCGCGCACGGACCGGCAGTTGGCCCTGCGCACGCGCGAGGTGCTGTCGGAGATGTACCACGTCTACGGCTCCACCGCGCTGCTTCTGAAGGGCGGCCTGCTCTCCTCCGCGGCCCACTTCGGTGTCGCCAAGGCGCTGTTCGAGGCCGGCATGCTGCCGCCCGTCATATACGGCAGCGGCAGCGGCGCTCTCGTCGCCACACTCGTGTGCTGCAGCGCCGACCTGCCCTCGCTTTTCCAGCCCGGCAGCAGTGGCAGCAGCAGCCACGGCAGCATGGGTGAGGCCCACCGCCTCTTCTGCGCCGCCGTGGCCCCCACATCGCGCTGGCAGCGCCTCCGCCGTCTCCTCCACACTGGCGAGGTGATCGACCCGGCTGCGCTAAACAGCTTCCTGCAACAGACCCTCGGCGACGTAACCTTCGCGGAGGCGTACGCGCGGACAGGTCGTGTCTTGAACATCCCCTTCGTCTCCGCCTCGCCGCGCAGTCGTGCGGGGGCGGTGGACGTGCAGCTGCTCAACTACCTCACCTCCCCCAACGTCCTCGTCCGCTCTGCGGTGCTGTGCGCCATGGCGCCGACCTCCGCCGCTTCGCGGCCGGCACACGGCACGACGTCAGCGCCAAGCACGCTGCTCGCGCGGACGCGGCTGGGCGGCCACGTCATCGCCTACGACCCGCCGGTGGTGGACCAGAGCTACGCGACCTCGTGCGGCGACCACGCCGGGTACGGAGTGCTCGACCCGGTGCAGCGCATGTGCGGCCTTTTCTTCGTGCGCTTCTGTGTCTTTTCAGATGCATCGCTGCGCGGGTACACGTGGCATCAGCTGCGCCGCGGCGCCGCCGGCGATGAGCTGCGCCCGCGCCTGCGCGTGTGGAACTGGCTCCGCTACGCCGCGGCCTTGTGCTTCCTCGGGGTGTCACACGTGGTGCTGGCCGTGCTGGTGCGCTTCGGCTACGAGGCCGTGGCCGCGCCGTCACCGGTCGCGACGAGCGTCTTCGTTTCGGACGACGAGGGGGAGGGCATGCGCGTGTACCCGATTTCGCGGATGTGGTCGTACCTGCGCCTGCTGTACAGCCCGACCGCGGCTAACATTGCGACGCTGATGTTGGAGGGGGAGCGAGAGGTGTGGCCGCGCCTGGAGCAGCTGCGCATGTCCATCTCGGTGGAACAGGTGCTCGCGGCGACGCTGAAGCGGTTGCCCACGCGCCAGTGAGGCGCGTCTCTTTGTTTTCACTACTGTCGCGCACTCCTGCGCTGCCGTCTTTGGCTTCCCCTCCCCCCGCCCTCGGCCTGCTTTCTGTCTGCGAGCGCACCACGTTGCGCAGCCGTTCGCACTAGTCTCCTTCTCTCGCCTCTCTTCTGTGTCCACTTCTCACCCTCACCGCGCAGACGCACTCCTGTGCTCGTGAGAGGCGTCGTGGAAGAGGTCCTTCTCTTCCGTTTCTTCGGCCATGTAATACGCAGGCAGCGTCCGTGCCACTTTTCTGTGTTCTTGCTTTTGTCACCACTCGTGCTGCTATCGCGCTCTCTTGCCTCACTCCGTCTCTTCGCGGCAGGCAAACCCAACGGGCACGACACACGCCGCAAGGACGAACAGCGAGAGGACACACCACAGTCTATCTTGGAGGACTACCGAGACGGAGGTCGCGGCTGTTGCTGCTGCGGTGGTGCGTCTTGTGTTGAATGCCCTACCCCGCTGCTCGCGACTCACTCGCCCATGTGCCAAGTGGCTTTTTCTTTTTCTCATCGGGTGGCCCACCAGGCTTCGCAGCGCTACGTGTGGCGTTAGGCCGTCGAGCCTTCACGTGTATGTCTCCCGCTGCGACTGCGCTCCCCTCGCCTCCCTCCCTTCTCCCTGGCCGATGGCGCTGCTCCTCTGCACCGCTGCGCGGCAGCAGCGCTTGTCGCCATCCGCCTCCCGCGAGCCCCCGCACCCACTCTCCCCTCCCCTCCATATACACGCCTTGCTCACCGCTGCAGGGCGAACACACCGCATCTCGCAGGGTCCACGACAGCGAGGGGGGCGGCACACAAACACACACACAGACACACACACACTCACACGCCCACTCCCCGTGGCAGCGTGACGGTTGTTACGGACGGCGCAGGGGTGAGCACAATGCCGCGCTTTGAGTTCGTGGCGCTGTGCGCGGCGCTGCTCGCCTGCTGCGCCAGTGCGAGCCGCCGCGTGACGTTCATATCGGACATCCACTACGACCCGCTGTACGGCACCGCAAAGGCGTACGGGTGCACCAGCAGCTCCAGCCCGATCTGGGGTACGCCAGGCTGCGATGCGTCGCCGCAGCTCACGGCGCGCGCCCTCGACGACGTATCGGCGCACAACACCAGCTTCATCCTGTACAGCGGGGACTGGCAGCGGCACCACTACGCGGACAGCGGCCTCGCCCCTCCGGCGCTCTTCGCGGACTTGTCGGCGCGCTTCCGCAACGTAACCGTCGACGGCTCGCTCGGCGCGGTCGCCTTCAGCGGGTCGCTCGGCAACAATGACGTGGTGCCGGACTACTACTTCTCATGGGACAGCGAGGCGACGGAGCGGGAGCTGCGCTACCGCGTCGACGCGATGAAGAGCGCGGACCTGCTGGACGACGGCGAGGCGGAGGTGATGGCGCAGTGCGGCTACTATACGCATGCGCTGCCGACCGTGCACGTTATCGTTCTGCATACGTTGCTGTGGGCCCACCGGCTCGAGCCGTCGCTGCCGTCCAGTGTCACGGACCCGTGCAACCAGTTTGAGTTCCTTCGGGTCGAGCTGGCGAAGGTGCAAAGGACCGGCAAGCGCGCCATCATCATGGGCCACATTCCGCCCGGCCTGAACACGTACAACGTGCTCGACAACGGCTTCGAAACGGTTTCCAAGGACATGTTCTGGAAGGAGGCGTACGAGGCGAAGTACGACGGCATCATCGCCCAGTACCGCGACGTCGTGGCGGTGCAGCTGTTTGGCCACACTCACAAGTTCACCCTGTTGACCATGTCCCGCAACGGTGCGCTGAGCTTGATCGTGCCGTCCATCTCGCCCATCTTCAGCAACAACCCGTCCTACCTGCTGGCCAACTTCAGCGATGCGTGGGCGCTGCAGGATGTGCAGATCCGTTACGCCACGGACGACGGCGTCTTCCACACCGGCGGCAGCGCTGCCGCCGCGCTGAACCTGTCCACGGGTCTGTACGACTTTAGCGCGGTGCGCGCTGCCATCGCCGGCATGGCCACAAACAACGTGACCTGGGAGGCATTTATGACGATGTTCTGCGGCGGCGAGGGGCGCCTCGCCGTGCTGCCCAACGGGGTGTGCGGGCAGCGGTGCCGCTACACCGTCATCTGCTCCATGCTGGAGAACAACCTCACGGCCATCCAGAGCTGCGTCGCGCAGTACGTGGCAGGTGACAACGACCGCGCAGCGCCGTCCGCGGATTCGAGCACGTCAGCGGGTGTCACGGCGGCCATCGTCCTCCTGACCCTCGTCGCCGTTGGAGCGGCGGCGGTGCTGCTGCTCATGAGTCGAAGTGGGCAGACCTCACCGACCTTGGCGGAGCTGGCCACGATAGCGTGGTGGAAATCGCTGCTGCGCAGGGACGAGCACGTGGTGATCAGCAGCGTCGATGACGCGACCGCCATGGAGGTGAGGCCGGCACAGCCGCCGCCGCCGCCGGCACGTGAACCGGCGCGCCGCGAGGGATAGAGGACCCACCGTGTGTGCGTACCCTCGCGCTGCGGCAACCCTTTCATCACCGGAGACCATGTCCTCTGTTTCTTCACGTTGTGGGCAGCAGGATGCCACTGCCATGGCCCTGCCCTTTGGGCTTCCGCCTTTGGGAGCTTTCCCGACTCGGCGGCGCAGGTTGCTGGAGGGCCGCTGCCCTACTTAAACCCTTCCACCCTTTATCTTACTCTGCTGCACCCTTCCTGCGGCTCACACATATCGGCCTCTTTCTTTTTGCTGGGCTTGCTCTGTCTCCTCCCCCTTCCCTTCCGCGACGTCTCCATCCCCTTCTACGCCGTGCCGCGCTACCCTGTCCCTCGACAGCCCGAAACGCGACGCTCATGAGCAACAACAAAAACAGAAAAGACGACGAGGGAAACGGGGATCTTGGTCCAGCGAGGTGATGGGGCGCGCATCACAATGAGGGCAACAGACGCCCGCGCAGAATGCCCAACGGGGAATGAGAAGAAAAAGGAGGCGGGGCGGGCGTCAACGGTGGGCAAGTGCCCCCCGCTACCCGCGGCGGCTTCGCCGCCCCTTTCTCTTGCCGAGCCTATTTCAGCGTGGTGCTCTCGTTTGCGCTTCCCCCCTTCGCTTCCTCGGCCCCCGAAAAGTAGTTGCTACCCGGCTTTGACGTCAAAGGGGCGAAACGCAAGCGCCGCGCCTGCTTCTCCAGGGAAGCGGCGGCTTTTGCTTTTTGTTTCTTGTGGACTCTCACGTGCGCATCGTGGTTGCAGATGAGTGCGATGGAGCAGATGCGCTCGGAAGGAGGGGGGGGGGAGGCGGGGAAGTCCACGGGGACTCGGGTGTGGCGCGGCGCGATGCCTCGGCGCGCAGCAGCACACGACACGATCTGCCGTGGTGCTGCAACTGGTGGCGTCCGAGAAAAAAGGAAAACCCAACGTGAAAACGGCGAATGGCCAAAGCGCGTCTTGCAGCCGCCTTCTCTGTGAGGGCGACATGCGAGGCGGAGCAGGAACGAGAAGACAAGTAAAGAGCGCCGTTTCCGCAAGCGGTAGCACGCGGCGTGTTGCGCATGCTGCATCGTGCCAGCACAGGGCCGTGGCCCTTTCGGTTACCCCGCCGCGGCGCTCCTCCTTTTTTTACTCTGAATCACATCGCCTTCTCCTCTCCGTCCGCGACTTGGATCAAACCCCTCCCCCCCCACACACACGCACACACACATTGTGTTGCCTCAACAGAGTCCACGCCCCTATCCGCGCCTGCCTCCCTCCTTCCCTAGCTCTCCCCACGCTCTGTTCCACCGCTCTCTGTCTCCCTCGCCCTCTGCCAAGTTTTCGCTTCTCGCCCTCCGCCTTTCAAGCCATCTTCTCTGTCCCCCCTACCCCGCCTTCCGAACCCCCCCCCCCCGCCTTCACCATGTCCATGAGCAAGCTCGTCCTCGCCGCTGCCGCCCTCGTGGCGCTCGCGTCGACCCCGGCCCTCGCCGATTCGACGACGACGACGGCGGTGCCGGTGCGCCTCGGCCAGAATATCGTGACGATTGTCCTGATCATCGGCGTCTCTGTGGCGATCTCTCTCGGCTTCTTGCTGTGGCACGTTATCCCGAAGATCCGCAGCGGCGAGCTGAGCCTGAAGAACATCGACTTCGACTGGCGCGCGGAGCTGCTGAACCAGACGTCGCGCAAGGAGAAGGAGCGCCGCGCCGCCGAGAAGGCCCGCCGTGCCGACGAGATGGCCGCCGCCGGCTACGACAACAACGATGAGAGCGGCATGCACTACGCCAGCTCGCAGCCCCGTGTGGTGCGTGAGGACGGCGCTGCCCGCAACAGCAACCACTTCAGCGACGAGGAGGAGCCGACTGCCGTGGCGGTGCGCCGCGAGTAAGCGTGGCAGTAGGCGGAACAGAGACGAGGACGTGGAAGGATGGACGGGTGCGACGCTGCGCTTCCTCTGCCGCGACACAGCCCCAGCACCCCCCCCCCACACACACGCACGCCTTCGGTTGCGGCGCCGACGTAGTGCGGCTTGCGGACAGCCAGTGGTGACTCCTACGTTTGGCGCTACCGCAGCATACTGTCCTCCCACGCGTGTCTCTTGCCCCCCGTCCCGCACGTTTTGAAACGCTAGGGACGTTCCCCGACCCTCTTCCGTGTGTATGGTGCCGTTGCCGCATCGGGGCTGGCTTGCTGCAGCCCTCGCCCACCTACTGCACCTCTCTCCCCTCGCTCTCTTTCCGGTCACACTCTAGTTGCTTCCCATCTCGGTTTCCCTCCTCGTCTCCTTTGCGCTCCGGCACGTACAGGCCGCTAATAGTGAACTCCTTCTTGATGCTGGGGGAAGAGAAGGTAGTGCTTGTCTTGTGTATGTGCGTGAGCGCGTGTGCGCCTGCACCGGGGTCGCATGCCTGTGTCGAGTTTGCCGGTGCAGAGGCCCTGTCTCTCTGCCGCACCTTCCCCCCTCCTTCTCGCCGTCGCTGCTGCTGCACGGATGCTTATAGCGACGTGCGTCACCGCACCGCTCTCTGTCTGGCGTTTGCATCCCTCTTCTTTTGTTGGATGCAAGACGGTGCGGTGACGCCACCGTGCATGCCGGTGATGACGTCGAGGGGGGAGGGAGGAGGCGCCTCCTGGACTCATCCTATTCCGGGGTAGCAAGGGCAAACAGGAAAAAAAATGTGATGCACCCCTGTGCAGGCGCAGCGTCGGCACTGCACTCGATACAGACAATTAAAAAGAAAAAAAGGAAAAAAGGCTTGAAGGACAACACTAGAGCGGAAAGGCCGTTTGGCAAACGTTCTGCGTGTTTCGAGCATTTTTTGTTTTTCTCTCCCGTGCCTCACTTCCTTTCTCTCGTTTCCCTCTCCCTTTTTCTGTTCAGAGGTGCGAGCGTCACTTCCAGTACCGCTCGTGCGCAGGCCACTGGGTCGCGGTGGTGCGGGACGACGGAGAGGCGGCGACGAGACTGGAAACAAACAAAGAAAAACGAGAGTGTTGGTCCACTGCGATGGAGTGCTCGATGCAGAAGAAGAGGCAGGCGCGGGCAAGACGCCGCCGACGTGGCCTCACCCAATGGACGCGACGTCTTGCGTGCGCCTCCCCTCTCGGTGCCCTTCTCGAGTTCTAGTTTGGGTCTTCTCCCCACCCCCCCGCTCTACCGCTACGCCCACTTCGGGACTTCATTTTCTGCGGTCTGTGACAAGACCCTCCCGCTTCCTCTTACTCAGTGCACTCCCCCTTTCCCACTCCCTCGCCGCCCTTCGAGTCTCATGATCGGTTTGTGGCTGAGGCGTGCGTCTGTGCGGCAAGCCCTGTGATGCCTCATGTTCCACACTGCGAAGCGACTTTACACGCAGTGCGAAATCTCCCTCTTTCTGTTTACGTGTCGCCGGCTTTTGCTTTCTCTCCTCTTCTTCGCCTTCGCCATTTCTATCTTGCGGTGGGTTTTCACTCGTGTCTTCATTGTGATCCAGCCTGGTTCGACGCTGGTTGGTCGTGTGCCAGCCCCCGGGGCGTCGTCTGCGGTGCTTCAGCAGCGTGCTGCTTCAGTTCCACATGTTGAGTTGTCCTCCGTAGAGCGACACGGACGCGGCTCCGCCGGCTCGTCGCTCTTCCGCTCCTCCCTCCGTCCTACTTCTCCATGCACTCCCGCCGCCGTGGCAGGCGAGGCAACGTGGTGGGAAGGAGGCGAAGCAGCGTGCCAGCGCGCCAAGAGAAACGCGAAGACAGCAAGGGTTAGCTAGCTCGAGCAGCTAGGCGCACGCGACGCACCTGCGGCGCTTTACCATCTCGCTGCGGCTTTGTACGCGCGCGTCGCCGCATCGGTGTGCGCTGCTTCTCTCCCTTTGGTGCTTCTTTCCTTCGCTGCTCTGACCCTGTGGGCCTCCGCTTTTCTCAACGACGCCCTTTCCGCACTGTTTATGGCTGTCCCTTGATCACCGCCCCGCCCCGACCGGAACCGACCTTGTCCTCCCCCCTCCCTTTGTGGTTTGTTTTCCTCCTCCGTCTCCTGATGCTTCTTTGGTTGCCGCTGATCCACTTTTTGGAGACCACGTTCGCCTTGGCCGTCTCCTATCTTCTCGTCACCCCCGTAGATGTGTGCCTGTGCGTGTGTGTATGCGTGTTTATATGTGTGCTTGTGTGTGGTGATGTGCCCACCAGTGCCTGCCCGACCCAGCGGCGCGCACTTCTGCGTACCCCGTGTCGACCTTCTCGCTTCCCCTTTTTCTGGGGAGGGGGTGCGCGGGCATGCGTTGGTGGCGGCAGCGCTGATGGACACACCCCTTTCTTATTTTCCGCGCGTTGTGCCCCGTGACTCCCCCCCCATCCCTTTGTTGCTGCGGCTGTGTACCTTGTCTCATCGCCCCCCCATTTCCCTCCCCCACACGCTCTGGCGCTGCCCTTCCCCAACTGCCGAGCGCACTCGACGCCAGCGGCTCCGCTCTTTCACGCGCAGACCGCCGTGCGAATGCGCTCATCTCCGCAGTGTCGACTTACGGGGGAAGGGTACCAGGAGAGTGGGGGAAAGGAGGTGCCGCGACACGGCTCAGACGCAGCGGCAACACCAACCACTGTGCCGTGGACGGAAAAGTGAACAGCTGGATGCAAGCGTTCTCACTCCTCCCATGTAACGGGCACAAGTTGAGGGGGCCACGATGCGGGCTGCTGTCATTGACGGGTGGCAACGACGCACGTTTTTCCTCTAAGCTCCTCGTTGCGCGCGGGTGCGTGAAAGTGCGTCACCGCACCTGCGACGTGCGCTGCATTTATTTGTGTGCGTGCGCGTCTGCTTGTGCGTTTGTGTGACTGCAGTTTTAGTACGCCGTACTTACCCACCGCTCCCACTGCGCCGCTGTGCGACGCAGCCGCATCGAATGGGGATGACTGCGTGTTCCGGCAGCAGGAATACCCCGAGAGGCGACAGCGACGTCGGTGCCACTCCGATGCGGGAGCCCCTCGTCTGCCCCACTGCGGTGAGGGAAGGGGGGGGGGGGAAGCGGTGGGTGCCAATGCCGTCGGAAGTAACAGAGAGTGATGGAGAAGGGGCACGGTGCTGTGTCACCGCTACTCGCGGGACCTCTCACCCCCCCGTCCACCTGAAGGCGCGCGAACCGCTGAGGCGCCTCTGAGGTGGACTCGGCACCCGGAACTCCGCCCAGTAGTCACAAGGTCTCGCCAGAAAGTGAACGCCAAAGTGAAAGCTGCGGAGCTGGCGACTGCGGCAAAGATGCCCAAGCAGGAGCAGCAAGAGGAGACTTCACCCATAAGCCGTACGTGGCAACGAGTGGCGGTACGACGCAATTCGGCTCCTCTCCCGTTCCCGCACCACTTTTGACCTTGCCCAGCCCCTTCCCCCTCCTCGGTGTGTCTCTCCTCCTCAGGTCCTTTTTTCCCCCCGTCTCTCTTGGCACCTCTCCCCCGCTCCCTCCTCCTTCTTCATTCTCTTCTACCCTGGTGCACGCCAGTGGAATTTGTGGGGAGGGGTCCCTCGCCCTTCCCTGTGTCGAGGCGACGACGCCCCCCTCCTCACCCCCTCATTTTCCTTCCACTCCTCCGTGATGTGTGCTTCCTTCTCCACCCCCCTCTTATTTGGCGATGCTGTTGCTTCTTTGTTCTTTTGTTTTCCCGTTCTCTCCTCAGACCCTTTTCTGCCCTTCTGTGGCTCTTCTTGTTCTTGTTTGTTTTTTCATTTGGAGTGTGTTGATTTCGCCCACCTCGTTGCACGAATCTGAAGAAAAAAATGCAATTGCATTGCATGATTCGTTTTTGTTTTCTTTCTCGCCCCTCTGTGTGATGCTTCGTGCTCCCGTGCTCTTCCTTCCCCGATGCCCCAGCGCGCCCCTATTCGCTCCCTCGCCCGAAAAGGCCCCTGGCCTGCTGTCGTGGCGAGAGAGAGCAGGGCGGTGGCTCCCTTCCCACTCCAGTTGCCAAGCGGGCCGCCCTCCCTTATGGAGGCGCACGACTGACAGGGACACTGTCCAAGGAGGAGGGGGTGGGGGAGGCATATGGATGGGTGAGTGGGCGAGAGGTGTGCCACTCGCTCCGTACACGCCCTCTCCCCCGAACCGCGACTCTCACTGGGAGCAGCGCGTCAATCCTCCCCCCCCCCCTGCTGCCCCTCTTCCTTGTGACGCCGAGCGGAGGCGAACAGTTAAAGTGCCCCATGACGGAAGATAAGATGGAGAAAAAAAAAAGAAATACGCGTAGGGGCCGCCTCAGTGAGAGAGAGAGACAGAGAGAAGCTGCCGCATGGATGCGATGAGCGGCACAGCGGCGTCTTGCTACACTTGGCGAGACCCGCGCGGCCGCGAGGTAGCATGCACGCCGCCTCCCCCGCCTCTTCTCTTCTGCCCGCACTCTACATTACCTGTCCCGCTCGAGCGCCTTGTGTCGGCGAGGACAGGCACCGCGCGTGGACAGAAGCGGCGACCACGCCTAATAGTAAGCGCGCGTATCGACGCACTGAAGGGGGAAGGGGCGCAGAAAGCCGTCGATGCGAGACTGCCAGCTGCACCTATGCGCGAGGGTGGGAGCGAGCGGTGTTCCGCCCATCGCCGTGCCCACGCCGCTGTTTGCGCTCACACACAGGCACGCATTGCTTTACCCCTCTTTTGAGTCACTCCTCTCTTCCTCCACTTCCCTCGCTTCGATTCGTGCACGTCCCGCTGCGACACTGCCGCGGTGCCGTGCTTCCATCCGCGTCGCCGCTTTCTCACAACGTGTGTGCTCTCGGCAGCTCACTCGCTCTCTCTCTCGCCTTCCCACCACACTCCTCACTCGCGTTTTCACGCCTCTACGCTCCCTGCCAAGTTTACGCTACTAGCCGCCCCCCCCCGCCCGCCCGCTCTCTCTCTCACCTCCCTTCTCGCTTTTTTCAAGCCATCTTCTCTGTCCCCCCTACCCCGCCTTCCGAACCCCCCCCCCCCCGCCTTCACCATGTCCATGAGCAAGCTCGTCCTCGCCGCCGCCGCCCTCGTGGCGCTCGCGTCGACCCCGGCCCTCGCCGATTCGACAACGACGACGGCGGTGCCGGTGCGCCTCGGCCAGAATATCGTGACGATTGTCCTGATCATCGGCGTCTCTGTGGCGATCTCTCTCGGCTTCTTGCTGTGGCACGTTATCCCGAAGATCCGCAGCGGCGAGCTGAGCCTGAAGAACATCGACTTCGACTGGCGCGCGGAGCTGCTGAACCAGACGTCGCGCAAGGAGAAGGAGCGCCGCGCCGCCGAGAAGGCCCGCCGTGCCGACGAGATGGCCGCCGGCCAGCTCGTGCAGGTCGGTGCCGAGAGCATGGCGGACCAGAACGGGCACAACGAGCCGCTTTCCCACCGCGAGGGCCCGACGGACGTGAACTCGAACGTGGAGGTCTTCGTACCGGAGAACGGGCAGGCGCGCCACTAGAGGGCGGTAACGGCGGCCGAGGTCGCCCTCATCTTTCCTTTTCGCTCTCTTCCGCGCCGCCGTCAGAGGCGTTTTGCCTCTTTCGGTGAAGTCTCTAAGCCTAACTCCAGTGTCCATTTCTGTTTTCTTCTTCCACCCTCTAGCATCTGTCGATTCCCTCCTTGCTTTTGATCCTTTCCTGGCAGTCGGGCCTCCCCTTTCCCTCCACTTGCCGTCTTGCCTCTTCTCTGTCCTCTGTCTCGCTCCCCGTTTGCGCACGTGCGTCTATGCAATTCTTCTCTCTCCGCCTCTCTCGTCTCACGTCTGCAGCTGCCACGCGCCTTGTCGGCGAGGTTTTTTGAAGTCTTGCGGAACTCTCGCACTTTTCCGCCCCCTGGTGTGCCGCAACGCTACAACACCTGAAAGACGAATGCCGCACTTCAAAGACGACGTGCCCAAGGCTGCGCTTTCCGCGGTGCGCCCCGACGCGTGCAACGAGACAGAGGGCGGAAAAAAGGGGTAGAGAATGGGGGCGACCGTGCGAGCGGGAAGGCCCGGCTGCGTGAAGAACTCTAAATTGTTGCGCTGAGCATTTCGCTCTCTCTCCCTTTCCTTTTCCCCACGATTTGTGTCTTTAGCTGTTTTTGTTTTTTTTCTTCGCCATCCCTCATCTTGGCCCCCTTCTCTCCCCCTTTTTGTTTCCTCGCCTCTTTTGCTTCTTTCCCTTTGTCCTCGCCTTCCTGTTGCCTTTTCACCTCCCCTCTTCTGTTTCCCGTTTTGGTGCTGTTTTTGGCTTTCCACCGGCACGAAGGTCGGCTGCGTTGACGTGTCCCGTAACGTCTTCCCGGCGGCTCTCGGGCTGTATGCGTGTGTGTGTTTTTTGTTGGTGTGTGTGTGTGTGCTTGTGTGCCCACTTCCTTCTCCGCTCTCCTTTCACAAGCCCCCCCCCCCCATTCTCCACTTCTCCAAGTTATTACGGTTGCTCACACAAGTCTGAGGCCAGTGAGACGAGATGAAGGGATGGCAAGGAGAGGGGGGACGGCGCAGCTTAAAGGTGCAGGAAGCGGAGGAAGACGCAGGCTCACGGTTCCTGGCTACGAGTTGCAGTGTCTAGGAAAGATAGCAAGTGTAATCGATGCTTGATCGGGTCGAGCACGGGGTGTTTGCGTGACCACAAGCGCACTGACGGGCCGCACATACACGCCGACACCACAGCCCCCCTTTTCCCCTCCTTCTTCACGCGCGACCGGGCTGCCGGACAGGCGGCGTGTCGCTTGTTTTGCAGCGTGAGGGGAGCTCCGTTGAGGCGGGGTCTCGTACGACGGCTCCGCTCTGGGCGCAAGTTTGCACACGTGGAGGCGTGACTCACCTTTTCCTTTTTTGCTTGTGCCCGTGTCCTTTTTGACCGCGCACGCGCAGGTGCGCGCGTGCCCGGTGTTGCGCTCGCTCCGTCGCACCTTTGTCATGCACCCGTTTGTCTTTTGTGAGTGTGCGCGTGTGTGTAGTTCTCTTGCCGCGGTGTATTAGTCGTAAGCGTCCTGGGGCGCTCACATATATGTGTGTGGAGTTCCTTCTTCCTGTATGTGTTGCCACCCCAGACGTGGTGTACGGGAGCGTCTGGCGAGGAGATGGAGGGACAGCTGCATGTGCTTGTGAGTCGTGACAAGCGCGGTAGTTGTTTGCCGTAACTGGGCATCGACGACTCTCAACACGGGCTACGCCTGGTGGGGACACGTGAGCATTTCGGCAGTTAGTCCACCCCCTTCATCTCTCCTTCCGCCGCGCTCTCGACTCGTCGTGTTGTGGTCTTCACTCCTTTTTTATAAATGCCCCGTTCCGGTCGCAGTGACTTCGCATTTTTCCCTCCGTTTTATTCCGCGACAGAGCATGTGCGGGTGTGCCATGTCTGTGTGCGTGTTTGCTTGTGCGTTCCACTTTCTTGATTGCGCTCCCCCTTCCCCCTCCGCTCTTGCGACCTGGCGTTGCGTGCGGTGCGTGCGCGTGCCCGCGTCTGTGCTATGGAATTGCTCCCCGCTCGCCTGCTGTTCTCGCTTTGGCTCCTTCACTTCTTCTGTGGGTGGTGGGCAAGACTAGAGAGCAGCTCTCTCGCCGCTGCAGTGCGTTTCGCATTTCTGGTGAAGAGCGTCTTTCACTGCGTGTCCGCCTTTGGAGTCGAGGCGAGGGCGCTAGGAGAACGGGGAGAGGGGGTGGGGGTGGGTGTGTGTGTAGGGGCGGGGGGGGGGCGCAGACGTTGAAGTGAGCTGAGGGCCTGGTTGCTGTTTCTCGTTTCTCTCCCCCTCTCTCTGTGCTTCTTCACCGTTGACGCGGAGACGGGTGGGGGTGTTGACGCTCCCCTTTGTCTTCTGCGCTGCGTGCCCTTTCGTGCGTGGGCTTTTGCTTTTCGTCTCTCCCCGTCCCTCTCTCTAACTGTGCCGGTGTCAGCCGGCGTGGGCCACTGGAGAGCAAGACAGTCAAACAAGCGGTGCGTCCCGCGAATGCTAGCGTCTTCCCATTCGCGTTACTGCGGCCTTGCCTGCCAACCGCTTTGACACTCTTCTTCTCCGTGGCTCCCACAGCGGAGCTCCGCTTGCCTTTTTTCTCTGTGCGTGCTGCTGTGTTCAGCGGCACAAGGGATACGGCAGCGCACGCAACGCTGCGAATAGGAAGTTGCTGACGAAGGCGAACGCAAGACAAACAACAAAAAAGCAGCCGCAGTGAGAAGGACAGGAACAAGAGCAACTATAGTGACACCGCCCCCGCCCCCCCTCATCCTGTCACTCTTCGACTTCATCTTGCTTCCTTTTTTTCTTTTGTGCTCTTTGATGTTGATCCCCATCACTTCCTCGACTTGTGTTTATTTTTGACTTATTTCGCGGTGTATCGTGTCCATGCGTCCCACTAAGGCGTCCGTACATTAGTGGGATCCGCATAAAAAACGCCCCCCACTCCGTGACGTGTAGAGTACTCGCAGATATGTGTGATGCGGTGGGCGACCGCTGCGCTTGTGGAGTGACTCACGTGAAACACGTTTGGAGAGTGGAGGCTGAAAGTGGCGCACACGACACACGCTCATAAATGAACTTGGCTAAAGGGGAAAGAAAAGAAAAAAAGGAAAAAACACTTTTGAGTGCACCAACGAAGTCAAAGCAGATGAAGTTCGGCTGCTCGGAACTGAAATGCGAGCGGCTATGGAAGGTGAGAGCCGAAACTCGACTCGAGAAGGCTTCCGGCGCAGGTCGTGCTTCCGCCACCCCGACTCTTTCACTTCACGAGCGCGGTGTCTGGGACAACACCGCACTTCCAGAGCGTGCGGAGGGCGGGGCCAGGCCCAAAGCGCTGAAGGCCGCTTTCCAGTCCTTCTGTGCTTTTGACTGTGACGCAGGGGAGTGCGTGTTGTCCGCACGCACTCTCGAGGGGGAGGGGGACGCATCGCGCAGCCCTTCACTTCCCTCGCGGCACCCCCAGCGACGACGTCCTGTAGGCGCAAGGCCCCTCTTTTGTGGTTTCGCCCTCCACTCTTGCTCGCCCCGTCGCTTTCCCTTTCGCTTTTCCGTTTCGACGATGACATCCCTACTTGCACTTTCACACATCAACCGTCACACGAACATACACTCGCACACACCCTCGGCTGCATTCAACTCGCTTACCCCGGGCACCGCCTACCTCTGCGCCTGTCTCGCCCCTTATTTCTCTCCCTGTCCGCACAGAAGAGTCCCCTCTCTCGCAGGAAAAAAATGGTCCACTCGTACGGCTACAAGTCCGGCACGCGCCACCTCTTCGCCAAGAAGTTCC